>JABUQX010117772.1:0-52859 GCA_015478945.1 Trachelipus rathkii
GTATTTGGAGGCCCGAGCCCGAGCCCGAACCCGAGCCCGAACCCGAGCCCGAGCCGCAACCCTGAGCAGGAGCAGGAGTCAGATAAAGTTATATGTTTTCCAAGAAAATTTTTTGTAGGTGAAAAAATTGCCAGAAGTTACTAAACAATTTTCAAATAGTACAGAAACCATAGCCGGAGCAGGAGCCGGAGTATAAATTTTTTCAAGAAATATTTTGTGTAGGTGAAAAAATTATTGCCAGAATGTACTGAGCAATTTTCCAACAGTGTAGAAACCATTGTCGGAGCCGGAGCCGGAGCCGGAGCCGGAGTCAGATTCTGAGAAGAAATTTTTTCAAGATATATTTTTTGTAGGTGAAAAAATTATTGTCAGAACGTACTAAACAATTTTTAAATAGTGCAGAAACCATAGCCGGAGCCGGAGCCGGAGCCGGAGCCGGAGCTAGAGCCAGAGCCAGAGCCAGAGCCGGAGCCGGATCCTGAGTATAAATTTTTTCAAGAAATATTTTTGTAGGTGAAAAAATTATTGCCAGAACGTACTAAACAATTTTCAAATAGTGCAGAAACCTTAGTCGGAGCCGGAGCCAGAGCCGAAATAAAAAAAAAAAATTTTTTTTCTTTTGGGTGGTAAAAGAATTTTACTAAAAGCTGGAGCTGAGCAATTTTGAAAAAGAATAAATGTTTTTTACTGTTTAAAAAATAAAAATAAAAGTTCCAAATGTTTATCGTGTTTTTCTCACATTTCATTTTTTGAAACATGAGCTCACAGAAAAATTCATTAAAAAAAACTAAGTTTTATTTCCTTCAAATTTGGTACAATCCTTACATATATACATATCAACATAATGACCTTTATATTGAATGTTTTAATACAATGTAAGGTGGTGTCAGCCATGCTTGATTGTTATTCTTCATAAAAAAATAATTTTTTAAAAAGTATTTTTGAAAGAGGGTGTCTAAACGAATTTTATTACTACACAACGTACGAGTATTTTGGTGAAGAAAGCGTTGAAATATCTTTAAAATTAAATATTTTATGAATTTTTTTTTTCAGAATTCTTAAAGATACTTTTGCCCATAAAAAAGGTTTACTTTTATAATATTGAAATATATTGGATTTTTAGGGTTAAGTCTTTCATTAATGGGAGATTGCGAATATAGGAAGTTTAGTGACAAAAAATGTGTAATTGGTACAAGATGATAATTAAGACATCTTTCATGCTCTGCATATTTAATGTAGGGTTGAATATTATAAACTATCTATATATTATTTCTTTAACTAGACTTGTGAGTCCTTTATTTAAATTTTAGCTAAAACTCTAGACTCTGTGTATGTGAGGAGTATCATAATTCTTATAATCAAATAAAATATTTATAATATGAATTAATAAGAGGTGTATTCCAGTTTTATATAATATTTGCAATATACAATTTTAATCAATAATAAAAAATTTAATTACAAATATAAATAAATAATTTAAATATAATATTTTAATAAATATAATTAATATTAATTATAAAGTAAATATATTATTATAAATATTATGTAACTACAGTGGTAAATTGAATTGAATATATTTAAATTAGATAATTAAATAATAATTATTATAATAATAATCACTTTATATATAAAGTTACAGATTGACAATTACTAATGTAGTCTCACAATAACTATATTATTTAAACATCTATAAAAGTTACAGGAACATATGCACAATTATTCTCAATGTAAGTCTTTCACTCAAATTTAAAGCTTTCGAATTTATTTATAGGTTTAAATGGCACCAATCAGGGCGTAGAATATGCGAGTGACATGTGTGGATTTAAAAAGGAAATCATAGAAATGGGGACACTGTTTTGAATAGCAGGGCGTCTTTTTTAAACCAACAACAGAAATACAGGTGCTGTATTTAGTAGCCTTTCTCTTTAGTATTCAAGCTCGTGCAAATGGAGTTGTCTAAGAAGCGCAAAGGTACAGAATTTGTAATACTCTATTATCTATCATTAATATATTTAGTGAATTAATTATTATATGAGTTAACGTTAAATAAAATAGATATATTTTGATACTAAATAATATTATTTAATTTATAATTGTTTTTTGTTTTATATATAAATAATTAACTTTTAAATATTGATTCGAAAATATTAAGCAAATAAAATATAATAAATAATGTAATTTAAGTACTCTTATACATTTCGATTTTATTTTAATTTGTTTTCTGTATTATCGATTTTATTGATTTATAATAATATAACTAATTTTCTATAAAAAATAGGTATTATTTAAAATAACCACATCTATTTAATAAAATTATTTATTGAATATTTATTCAAAATGCTAGTTCTAAATATTTAGTGTATACTATCCAGAGAAATATATTTTTTTTTTCAATATTAGTATTTTTGCTTTAATATAATCAATTCAAAAAAATACTAAAAGCTATTTATTTTTAAATATGTATATAATTTTATATTGAATATAATTATGCATGCTTAAGCTCATACGGAATTATATATTAATCAATTAGGATAACAATGTTACATCTGTTTTAAGATTCATTTTGGAATGGTAAATATTTTTTAGTATTTTTTTCTTAGTATATTTACTTTTTGCGTTATAATTAATTTCTATAAATCAAATTTCAATGACTTGACGTGACCAACTTCATTCTAACTTCTAATCTTCATTCTATTATCCCGTATGTCTTTTTCAGTTCATTCAGTGCTCTTTTCCTATTTAAGGTGATTACACCAAAGTGTAATGGGAGGTAAAGAGTGCGGGGCGCAACGCGCACATCCGGAAAAAAGTAAACCAGAAGGTGCAGTTATAAGAAGAACATGACACAAGCTCGCGAGAGAAAAGAAAGCCCCGACCTTACCTTCAGACGCCATCTTTACAAGATAACCAAATACGGAAATATATGCGTGATACTCGACAAAGCTCTCTCCAGCCCTTGCGCTTGAATATTTCTAAGATCCCAAGTTGGGAAATAAAATCCCACAGTAGGCCCAGGCTAAACCGCTTCCATAGAGAAAGACAAAGCCGTATGGCCGCCCCTCACAAATATTGGTTTAAAGGATCGTCATATGGATGTAAGGTGATAATCATCACCTTTTAGGCCGCATAGAGATTTAGTTGGCCTTAACCAAGCGCCATAAGCCCCCTTCACCACAACCTGCACACACACCGCGGAATCCTCAACTACGCTGTTATCTCTGATCTTTCTAAGCATTCTCTTACCCAGAGACTTACGTCACTATTTCTCTCCTCCCTCCTTCTAACACGAGGTTCGTGCTATTCTGGATTAACTCAATAACACTTTTAATATTCGTTTCTTGATCTACCCCCTAAGTGATCCGGACTCGCTTATTCCCATTACAGCTTTACTCTGAACAACAAATGTATATCATACCACCAGCTAAATATTATTCTCTAATCCGTCAACTATTTCATCATCCTTTTCCTATATGTGCCAAAGACAGCACATTTCTCAAATGCACAGTGCACCTTTTCGATTTACTTCATCTTATCTCTATACTCTCTCTCTGGGTTCTTCCATCTGAAATCTCTACACCACTCTCTAAGTATTCAGTTACTATCTGTTCTTCGTACACTTATTCATTGATTTCTCATACTCATCATCCTAGCAACACATGCCCCTAATTGATTGTCCATCGAACACATTGAAGCTTTTAATATTCAATCCAAAACGAACGGTTTGATCTTTAGCGATATATCTATATTCCAAGACTCCATAGTGTCGAAAAAACATAACTTAATTATACAATATATTAACACACATAAGCAAATAACTATTACAGTACCCTTCATAGTGTACCACCCTTCTTGAAGCACAACTCAAAAGTGGATCATATAAGCTGCTGATTAATATCATAATTCCAATCACTAGACTGACTAACTTCTTGCGGGTGCACTCCGCACACTATAACTTGCCATTACACACGTTTACACCTCTGACCTACTACACGTGCGGAAATGGTGCTCCATCAGTTATCCGAATTTCCGTTCTCCTATCTCAACCTAACAGCGAGTTATTACCTCCTTTACGAAGTGAGTAATATCCACCCACTCAGACACTCATGTTACCAGAAAACTCTCACCATTCCAACATACTTCACACTGCAGGAGTGTCCTTCACTCACAGATTTATGACCCGCAATATTTATACCTTACCTCTATTATGGTCCACTCTGCTCCAGTATAGCTTTCCCAAGTGCCCTCCGTTATAGTAGCGAGTTGCGCAACGCTTCCTGTTCTCATAAATCTTCACCTCCGTAACGTTAGATCCTCTCTCAAAGCATCTCTCAGTCCTGTGCGACACAAACTAGAAACTGCTAGGTCTGATCACTTTTTCTAATCGATTACTCCTAGCGATTCATTATTATTTTTTTCGTAAAGCGTAGTCATTTCGTATAGATATTTTCGTAAATAATATTAATAAAAGTATATCTATTTGAGTAATTTTTTAGTATTGTATCTTATTATTTACACTCCATCTCTAATTTACTATTTATTACCGTGTGATGGATGTCACTGGGCCTTCTAAAGAACATCTTGATAAATTAACGTTAATAAAAATTACTTCAAGTGTTCCTATCCCCTGACTGCTACCTCAGATCAGGGCACCAAATATAATCGTTATACTATCGACTTTCTATCTAGGTAGAGTTTGGGGCCAAATTATAATTTATTATCGTTATTAATAATAAGAGAGTTTCTCGAAGGATAAGTACCTAAAAAAATAAAATACCAATATAAATATCTGTGAGATCATGCTAGTATTTGACCCTAGACTTACGATAATGCCCGTAATATGTTTGGTAAATATAATAGTATATAATAATATATATATGATCAAAAATCATTGACTCTCATAGGTTACACTCTATAATATCTCTGACTGTTCTACGTTACGGATAGGTACTAATTACTTAGTGAAAAGTACTATATATAGCTGAGTATATAATACGTATATATATATATATATATATATACTCTTTCCCTGGTAGGAGTATAGTATACTTATTAGAATTTAGGTATAGTATATACTATATATATATATATATATATAATATATATACTGATTAATAACTAATATATATAAATATATAATATTATAATTAATTGACTATAAAATAGAAACCTGATATTATAAAAATATTAATGATATATAGTTCCAGTAAGCGGACTCCAGTAAACATGTTCTTTCATCATCAATGATGAACTCCACTTCTCTCTCTCGTCGTCTCTACCCACTCTCATTAATATATATTAGGTAGATATATACTCTTATATATACCTGTCTGAGGATATAGTATATTTATTACGTACTATCCAAATAAGGGTATAATATATATATATTAGTATATGCTGGTAACATCCGCATCCACCTATATAATAAAGGGTGAAATAATCATTTATATAATTCATATGCTTGTAGTTATGCTCCTATTAAAAACATAGTTTCTTTGATTTAAGATCATTTTCTATTGTTGATTCCACGATTAACTTTATGTATACCAAATGATTCAAGTTAATCCTTTTTTTCTTCTATTGTTATTTTAAAGATATTTTAGTAAGTATTTTTTATTATTTCTCATATTTTTTTTATTATTATGGTTATTGTTATTATATATATAACTCCATCTACTTTATTAAAATGGGCCGCGAGTCGGTATAGGTGACATTTAAAAACATATCATTTAATAAAACATTAGTATTTAATAAAACAAATTTTATGGTTAACTATCAAAGTGTTCACAGATGACGTAGTATCCGCCAATGTTTGGGGTCACGGCATCAGTGCTATTTTTAATGTGTTAAAAGCCGGTTTTAATCTCTCTAATAGAGGCTGTTTCTTCCCTTTTACGTTTCGAATGTTTGCCATATCTGGTGGGATATATATTTATGGCATGTTGTAATGTTCATTAGTTGACCAACTTCCGGAAAAAAAAAAAATAAGTACCTATCTATGGTAACAAATTATGAAATGGTTGTACAAAAGCTTGTTCTCATTATTCTAAAAGGGGTTTATTTTCAGATATGTAAACATACGAGTGCAGTTTGAGTTTCGCTCTGTATCCTATATTTGATATATATGCGTAAGTTGATATTATATAGTTATTCATATATATATATATAAGATATAATATAGTATATATATATATATTAGAAGACAGTAGAGACAGATTGAAGTAACAATTGATAATACTCTAATATATCTTATTTATTTAGATATAATATATTAGAATCTTGTAGTGAGTGACTTATATACGTCTAATGATTATATTATGAGCCTAGTAAGTATTTAAATAATATAGTAAATACTTATATATTATATATAATATATATATATATATATATATATATATATATATATGTATATTATATATATATATATAGGTATAACGAAGGTAAATAATAGATCCAAATTATGTAACAGTTCGCTACTAAGCGTGATTCGTCGATATCAGGCTTTTGAAAGATTGGCTTACTCGGATATTATCTGAAGATAAAAGACTATATTGAGTTAATAATAATAATTATATAAAATATTATATTTATCTTTTAAATTTATGATATATAATTATATATTATTTATACTTAATATGTTTATTTGTCATTTAAAATAAAAAGATTATTAAGATATAACTAATCATGTTTTGATCTTATATGATTTATTTTATAGTATATATTTATTATAATACTAATATTATATAATACTACTATTTAAAATAAGAAGTACATAATATAAATTGAATAATTAGTTTATTTCACGGTATATATAGTTAGATATCACTAATATAATCTTATATATAAAATTATTATTGGTTTTTGAATAATATTAAAATGATTAAAATTGATATTATATATAAAATAATAAATATTTAGTACTTTACATATTTTAATAAAAAAAAAACGATAAGAAACTTACCTTAGTTTAGTATTAATAATAAAAAATGAGTATGCAGAGTAAAATACTAATTTTTTTTTTACGTATAATTATTATTAGTTATTATATACTATATTTATATTATTTAACAATATATATACGCAATAGTAATAATATAAAATATATAATATATATATCGCTTCGCTATGATGAGTCTTTACATAAATTAGTATTTTTATTTAATTATTATATTATATGAATAATTTCAGATATAAGGACGATATAAAATAATTAGCGCTACACCCCATATATATTAAAAAAAAAATTATAAACAATATATAAGCAAGCTATAAATAGTATATATAAGTAGATATAATTTTATCCTATGATTATTATAAAGATAAATCCTAAAAATTTACTTAATTACATAATTACTCGGATAATAATAACCAATATAGAGATGGAAATTAGCACAACGTTAGTATATGACACCACAGGTTAATTTTATTATTAATTATTCAACAATTTTATAGGTATATATATATAGATAGTATATAAATATATATTAATAATAACATTAGGTGGCAAAATTACACGGGAAATAAAAATGAATGACTCAAGGTATATATATATTTTGATTATATATAGATATCGTTAAAAACTAAAATTTCAGTTACGTTATTATTATACTTCCTCATTTTCGTTATTGTTAACGGGTAGTATGATTACGGTAAGGGTTCTACTAGGGACAATAGTATTTCAAAATTTTCCGGAGAAATAAAAACTCAACCTTAAAATAGATTTTCGCCCATAGTTTTGTTAATACCTATATATATATATATTAGGTTAGATTAGTAGACAAAAATAATAATACCATTATTACCAATATTAAAGTAAGTTAGCTATTTTTTTGCATAATATATAAATAAAATTATAGAATTTGATTTTTTCTCACTTTAGAATTTTTTTATTTTTTACTACATCACATGAGAAATAAAAAAAAATTAACGGGAATTATGGTCCGTATAAACTATATAAGCGCCTATGCTTTATACAGTAGGTCATATACTAATATTTGATAAGTAATATATCGAAATTAGCTCATTATTATTTACGTAATATATAATAGGACTCAATTTATTTTATATTATATTTATTCATTATTACTGAAATTTTTAAAATTCACAAGGTTAAATATACGTTTCTACTATTGAAGTGAGGTTAGCTAGATTTTATTTTTATAGCGTTTTTGAGCATACAATATATAATAATTGATCTATCTCGTTCCCCACTTTACTATATAATAGATATTTTTAGATACTAGGTGCATAATAAAATTTTTATTCCAAGGATATAGTTGTTTATAGTAATGTCACTAATTATTAATATAATTCGTAACAGGCTTATATTTATATTTATTATAAAACTTGTTATAAAATCAATTACAGGTTATGAAATTATATATAAATGATAATGGCTAAAAGAACTAATCTACATAGGCAATATTTATAATACCTTTTTTTAATAATTATTATTATCTAAGTATTGATTAATTTTGTAAATCAATTTTTAATATTTTATCGGGCATACTAAATAATACCCATTAAAAAAGGGGAATCGGTTTTTTGTTTCCATCACACTCTATATATACGTCTCATAAAGGTATAGGTAAACACTTATTTATTGAGTTTATTCAGGAAATTTTTTTTGAGTAAAACTTATACAAATGTAGCACAATTTATTGGCTCGTTTTTTTTTTGGCTGCAAATTGAGAAGGTATATATATAGTATATATAGTATAATACCTGTAAGGACCCTACATAATCTAAGATTTTTTATTTTTAGTATATTTTACGTTTATCTTTAAAATTTAATTATCTCGTGATCATTCTTGGAAGGATCTCGAGGTTTCTTCCCACCGATAAAAAATAAAATTATCTATCTTTTAGTTAAGGGGTGTGTCTATAGCACCCTCTAGATAGTCATCAAGTAAGTTTAGTTGTCTTATGATGACCTCTCCAAACTATCTATTAAATATTACAAGGTATTTTATTTTTTAGAATAATTTATTTAATAAGTATTGCCTCACTTTTTGCAG
The DNA here is from genome assembly GCA_015478945.1 of Trachelipus rathkii. Lineage (NCBI taxonomy): Eukaryota > Metazoa > Arthropoda > Malacostraca > Isopoda > Trachelipodidae > Trachelipus > Trachelipus rathkii. The sequence continues at coordinate 9,015 of JABUQX010117772.1, forward strand.
CTTTTTCACGTAGGGGATATAATAATTATATAGTTACGGCACTTATTTAAATTTCTTTGTATTAATTATAAGGGAACTAAATAGTAATAAATAGATATACTAATTTGTGCCATAAAAGCTATTAATAAAATTGCGTACCTAACTAATAAAGGGAACTTAACTCTTGGTAATTTATTTAAATTAAATCTATTACTAGGTTATTAAGGAAGACATATTTTAAATGGTTAAGATTACTAAATTGCTCAATTTCAATTCTAATATTACAATATATATTATATAATAGTTTAATTAGTAGATACCTATATAAACTGTAATGAGTGACTATATGATTTAAGTTTAACTAGGCTCACTATATAATATACTCTCCATGTATTTATTTAATTTTCTATAGTTTGTGGTAAAAAAATATATTCTAATATAGGGAACAATATCAATAATTTATAACTTCATACTTAACAGTCATGCTCATTCTCCATATAATATATTATAATAATATATGAGTAGTGAAACTCGGTATTATTATATGTTTCCATACCTAATACCTTAATACTCAGCTAAAAGGTAGGTAAATAAACACTTAGGGGTTATTTTATTTCTCTACGGAAATTTGAAACTTTTTATCCCAGGGTAAACTACCCCTATATACACCACGTGCAAACTTATTTAAGGGATGGTATATATATACCTTTAAAGGGGACTATATAGCCCTACCAACTATTTTTTAGGGTTTTTACGATTATCTTCAAATAATCTAATATGATGTATATATTAGTGAAGAGTTGTAAAGGTGAGTATACGGAACAGGTTTCATACACCCGCCCGTGAAACAAGATACATTCAGTATAGAAAAAAAAGTCTTGTTCTTATCCTCTGTGCGCCGATACTTCGTCTTATGCAGGAGAGAAGCTGCTTCAACTTTGGTGGGTTCCAAACTTATGTTCTCAGGATTGCCCGGCGACCCTATGTATGGAAGACCCCTAAGGTCATGGACTGGAGGCCATGACCTTTTCTCGCTGCTCTCTCCTCCGTCTACATCTCTCTACTCTCATACTCTAATTTAAAAAAAAATTTAAACTAATTAACAAAAATTTTTGAGTTTATTAATGACTCAATAAATGTCTTATATATTTTTAATTTTGAGGCAACTCCATATTTCACAGATATATATATATACGATTTTTGAACATGGACCTATATCAAGTTTTGAGGATCAAATAAAACTATCGGGGAGGGATTCGTAAAAGGTGAGTTTGAAAAAATTCATTATTTTTAGCATTCTCGAATCTCCGATTCACATTTTATTCATGGGATTACAACTCCTAGACAGATAGATAAAGTATCAAAGGTACTACCGGCAAACTATTAAACTTAGGTGGACTTATATGGACGTTTGATAAGACTCCTTGGTAGATTTATAATTTATTATGAAGCTTTAAAGATGATAGAATCCAAGAATACCAATGAAATATAACAAAGAAATATATGTATTTGGTTCTACACAGTTCGACGTTCAAATTCAGAATTATTTATCACTAAAACTATGAAATAAGAAATTTACTTTTATATAATGATAATACTCATACTGTATAGGAGGCATGCGAGTTTACGGCCTAAATTCCGGTATGTTATTACTTTTACAAAAAGGTACTGTAGGATTTAGTACCAAAAATTTGTTTTACATTTTTAAACATCAATTAAATTATTTTTTTCCGAAGCTATGTAAAAATTCGCAAGAAAAAATACAAAACTGCAGATCCATATGCCTGTAGATTGCGATTTGGATATAATATATTTATTTATATATTATAATTAATAATATTATTAATGATTAACTTATTATTAATAATAATATATCTTGTTTAAATAAATAAAATGATGTACCCACTTATTAATTATTTTAGTATATAGGCATTATTAGTATGGATAATAATTACCTAAATTTATATAATATAGTATCAGTTCAATTTCCACTGGCTCTCCAAATACAATATTGTGAAAGACATATGAGTATCGCACTCGCCCACAGTCTTCAAGATATCTATATGGAATAACACACTTGTAGATGATAGTTAACATAATTTCGGCGAAGGAAGTCCATTGATTTCAAAAAGTCACATCAATATTATATTTCATCTCGACAATTTTCGCGCTTTTTGGTTAATCATATATAGATTATACCTATATAGATATAGAGTTACATATCTATATAGAAATATGATTATATATATATATATGTCAATATACGAATAAAACAGTTTTACGTTAATCTCAATTACCGTAAAATTAAGTAGGAAACTTATAAAGGAATACGTCTCAGAATTGAACAAAATGGAAATTAGATTATATATTATATATTATATATAATATATATTATATTATAATTATATATTATATTATTAATATTATATAATTATATATATATATATATATATATATATATTTATATAATATTAATATAAATATATATATATATATATATATATATATATAATATATATTATACTAATATATATATATATAATATATAATTTTAATTATTATATATATATATATTATAATATTATTTATATATTATATATAATACATTAATATAATATATTATTAATATATATATAATTATATTATTAATATTATATATTATTATATATATATATATATTAATATTATTATATAATATATATTAATTATATATAATATATTATTAATATATATATATATTATAATATATTATATTATATATTATATATATATCAATTAACACATGAAATTAATAATTCTCAAGTAATATATAAAATAATAAGGTGGTTTTTTCATAAATTCATTTTATATAAAAATAATCATTATCATAAAATATATAGGCTTCAAATATTATATATACACTTCATATCTATATACTTAAACCCTATAGCAAAGGTAGGTGTAATTCCCTTTACCTTGAACTGATAAAATATGAAATCATGGTACTACATATATCAGATGTAAAATATTAGGAAATATCACAGAACTATTCAACTGATCTAAGATAATCCTGGGAGTTATTGGTTTCAATAGGACACGGAGTTTTTTAAAGCCCGTGTTATTATTAGAATTGAACACTTAATAGATATTAGTACGTAGTTTTGTTTGCATAGTCATATATACTCTATTTTTGTATAAATATTTATATTATTTTATACGAGTGAGTCACTCAAAATTGCAAACGGAACTCTCAGTATTTCACCCGTTGCACGTTCGTCTTTAAGGCTAAATTTCACTTGTTAATAATACTCCATTTTAAGTAAGTATTATTTACCACATTCGATAAACATAACTGAATCAATCGTAACGAGGGAGCAAATGCGAAGCGAAGCTATGCCGCACCCCATCCACGTTATTAATTAATTATATATAGATTAGAACGCTGTCGTTTAACGTCTCATGATGAGTGATATAAACGGCGATGAAATAAAAAATGATAAAAATGATTTGTAAGTATTTGAAGAAGCTGAAGTTATTATCTCATTTTGTAGATAAGAAAATTATTATTAAATACTTATGAACTTAAAATTTATTTTTAAACTTTAATATAGTAAATTATTATTGAGCAAACTTCTCAGAATATATATTGAGTTATAACGAATTTTTATGTAATAAGATAAAATAGAAATGTGGAGTTGATAAAAACTCAGCTTAAGATAAAAATGTTACATAATGAATATAAAAGGATAGAGCCCCTTAATAAAATAAATAAATATGTTCTTTTCAATACATTTTTTTTTAGAATATTTTGATATTATTATTTCTAAATCACTACTATTAATTTAGTTATTAAATAAAAAACTACATATTACACTTCCGGCTTTTTTTTATATTTTTCCCTCTCATAATTATTCTATAGGCTTCTCATATATTGAATAAATCCTACAATTTCAAAATTTTAGTTATGGTAAATATATTAATTAGTTATACTGGTATATTTTAATACTATAATTTATTTATTCAAGATATCTATTTATTTTTTTTAATTGTTATCCTTAATTAAGTAAATTATAAATATCATTATATTAAAAAAATTTTTTGATTTAAATAAGGGTAATATATACATTAATTTACTTGGAAATGTTTTTAGGTTCACATCTTGGTGTTATAGGTGACAACGCAGTTTTTTATGGTAAAACAATAATTTCAGTTCTACTTCATTAGATTAATTTAAAACAAGTGTCATTTAATCTTATTTTAGGATTAAAATATTTAAGTAATAATATAAATGTATAATAAATATATCCACGAACCTATATATTAATAAACTCCAATATATTACGCTGAAGAGTGTCTGTCTGGAAACAGAGTATCCGATCTAGGTGTTCGGAAAGGATACAATTATCTGTACTAACCTGGGGAAGGCTCATTCTTAATCCCGCTTCCGAAAATAGGCCTTGGTATTCAACACACTCAGTCCAAATAGCTTGTCATTGATTGAAGCACTCGAAATGCCTCTGTTGATGGATGCGATCTTCAATTCTTCTGTTGATTCTGCCGCAATAATGTCTCGCAGCGACTTGTCGCCCAAACAGGTACTTTTCGTTGGAGATTTAAGCTTCGGGATAACCAGAAGTCACTCGGAACAGATGTTCGGAGAGTGAACGGTGCCTGGCGACGGGAATTGGAAATTGCCCTTTCTATTGCCATGGAAATCCTGGATCAGAAGCGGCGGCCAATAAGCCGGGGCGTTAATCGTGATGCAGTTTCCGGTTTTGAGATGACCACACAGATCTCTCGTTTTCGACGAACTGCATCACAGAAGATGACGAAGGAAGTCATGATAGTTACTCTTTAGTTATTGTTTATCCTTCAGGAAAGTATTCGCGAAGTCCGATGAAATAGGAACCAATGAAAACAATCAGCATTACTTTGAATTTTGTTCCTCACCTGTAGTGCTTTCTTGTACCTTCCACTTCAGTGCTGCAATTTCAAATAATTACTTTCCGCGAGAGGGAATCGAGTCGGATACTTTTCAGACAGGACCTCGTATTTATATATATATATAGCGTATATATTAAAAATAATAATCTATATAATATGTGATATATATTGTTATTTCTACTACATAAATTACAAGATATAGGAGATCTTTGTTGGAATTTAATAACTATATCCTTTTCGTATTAGTAAGAATAAAACTTAAAAAACCTAGGTTAAATTATTCTTTCTCTTTCCCAAGTTTAGCTTGAGTTAGCAAGAAAAACAAGCATCATAAACAAATACCAATATTTATGAGGTAAAATCCTATAGCTAATAGGCGTTAGTGACTCACAAAAAAAACGTCCCTTATATTATATTTTTATAGTAATTGATGTAGATCGTCTTGGAATATAATTATTTACTTTTATTTATTTTTTCCTATTGATATAACTTATATATTAGTAATTTTTTCCACGAAAATTAAAAAAAAACACGCGGAAATTTTAGGCCAGGAAAATGAAGCACCTAGGTGGAATATAAATGCTACATGTGGCCATATATATATTAAGAAAAAATATCCGTTTTTTTCTATATTTTTTGCTTTCTATTTTGTAAAAGAACCATAGGCAAGGCGTGTTGAAATTAGGCTAACTCGGATTTTAAATATAAATTAGCACCTGATCAGAAATATTTCCCTAATAAAATAATTTGTACACATTTATTTATTTTTCTGTTGTCAAAGTTCATCATATTGTCACAACCTTAAATCGTTAAATTTTAACAAAGTAAATAATAATCACATATTGCTCCTAACATGATTGTATTATCTCTTGCAGTCGTCAACTTTGCTTTTACGAAGTCACAAGAGATAGGGGTCAGAGGACATACATGAAACACAGTACCATATTTACCATTGCACTTCCTTCAATAATATTAAATACACCTATTTAACATTTGATTAGCTCACAGGCTAGACGTGTCTAGCTATACAGCAATATGCACAAGGCGCACTCACATACTATACAACACTGTTAAGTTCCACATATAGGTACATAAAGTTAATCTTCACGTACATCTTTATCTATAGGCAAAATTATATTCTCCTATCAGAGAACAGTGGTTAAATTAGGTGATATTATTTATCTTCATTTCTAATTATTATATATATTTACACTTTAAAAATTTTTAAATTCTGAATCGTTTTATAGAAAATTTAGAATGATTGGCTACATTCCTATCTGTCTTTGTCTCTGCTTCTGCGGGAGCATGCTCATCAATGTGTGTAAGGTAATTGCTGATTTTTTCTGATAGAGTTTTTAGATCGCATCGGTATAGATAGTGCGCGCTCCGTAAGTTTCTCAAACTCTCTCTCCTCCCTCCTCCTCTGGATTGTGTTGTAGATTATTTATATTATTTAATGAGGTGATATGATTATGTAAATTATACACGTAGGTAGTTAGTTTTAACGTTTACTGCCATTACCTTTCTTCTGAGGCGGATAGTTTTGCCTTTCAATGCTTGGCAAAATAAATTTTGTGTAAAGGCACAAAAACATCAATATACTACTCTCCATAGATACACCACCCACCCATACATACAAATGAAAATGGTCATGCAGGTAATCAAAAAAAAAGCCCGCCCAGATATTTACTTATGATCAATAAATCAATCCATGATTAATCTTATCTTCTAATTTCATAGCAATAGTTTGCTTGTAAGCTGTTTTGTAAGTTTATTATGAGTTTTCTCTTAGATATTGCGCTCTATGCAGATCCATAGTTTTTGTAGGACTGCATGAGGCTCATGAATTTTACAATCGCGTTTTCTATATAAAGTGGTGTATCGCATTATGTGTAGATGAGATATAAAAATGGGGAGTTTTAGTATAGATGGCGCTCTACTAGTTTTATGGTCTAAAAATATGTTGTATTCAAAATATGAAATATAAAAATATGCAAAATATTAAAAATGTTCAAACGATAATCCCCCCCCCTTCACTAAAATGTGTTTCTATGGTGGAGTTCCTTTTATGGTGTGGAGTTTTTGAGACGTGTATTAGCATATGAACTGCGTTATTAGATTGAATATAGTTTAATGTAGAATTGATAGCGTTATTTATGTGTATCTCTATAAGTTTAATTTTATACTAGCCTCTGAGAGGAAGTATATTGAGTCTCTGTCATATCAGAATGAGAGGTCAACTCATGGATGTAGCTAGACGTTAATTCCTCGTACCTATTCGTATACACCAGATCATGATTTGTCTCATCGCGAGAGTGTAGGTTTGTGGACTTTATCGATAGTGTGTCTAGGTCCCTTTCAATAAGAGAATTAGTACATATGCATTTGGGGCTGGTTGGGGTCTGTGGTTTTGGGATGTTTTGATGAAAAAGTTATTTTTAAGTATGGAGCGTTGTCGTATAGCTCCGGCCGGGATTAGAATGTCAGGACTCTCGCAGCAGCGAAAATTTAATAGTGTAGGGCCTACTTATTATATTGCAAACATATAAGTGTACTGTACTAACTTCTGAATTAAGATAAGAAAAAACAAGGTCCAAATATAGACGGTCAATCTCGCAACTACAAGATATTAATCTCTAGAAAGAAGAAAAAATTCCAATTCCAGTTCGGGTAAAAAAGAAACTGTGAATTACTAAGACAACCTGAAGAGGTTCCTGAAGTTGGAAGGGAAAGTCTCTTGTCCAAAAATACTTTGAAATCCCATTCACCTTCACCGCAATAAGCTAATACCATTTGTCTCTGATTACTTTGAACGTTTGCTCCTTCTAGCATATGCACACACTTCATATCATCTCCTAGATCTATTTTACCAACAATCTTACACTTTTTCTCAATCAATTCATACTTATTGACATACTATCTCATTGGCTCACTCACAAATCCTATCATATCTATTCCTTTGTTTTTCGTTCGCATACTTCTCATCCAATCCCTCGAGTATAGCAATTAGGAATGTGTTGTCTGTAAAAGTTCACCATTCCTAGGAATTAGCGGTATTTCACAGTATTTGGTACTGGAAACTCTAATGCTCCCTGAATATTTTTCTGCAAGGGTAAAATTCCCTTTTTGGAAATGTGACGGCCCAGAAACTCCACCTCAGTTTGATATAGGCGAGTCTTACCAGGTTTGAGCTTACAGCGATTTCGTTCTAAGGCAGATAGAACCTGTTCTAAGGTGACAAGATGGTCTTCAAAGGATTTCTGAGAACAATGATGTCATTGAGATAGACCATCACCTTAGACCACGGCAACCCAGTCAGCGCAAGCATCATACCACATTGGAACGTGCCCGGACCCTTCTTTACTCCAAACAGCATCTTACGATACTCGTATTGAGCAAACGGGGCAGAAAATGCAGTCTTCTCAACACTGTCCGGTTCCATTGAAACTTGATAATATAACCTTTCATGAGATCCGTGGTGGAGAAATATGTATTTCCATACATATATATATCATGTTGATGAGGTTAGACAATGGAAATGAATCTGTTTTGGTGACGTTATTCAGCTTGCAATAATCGATACGTATACGAAGTGTGCCGTCGGGTTTCCTGACTGGTACAACGGGTGCCGATTACGGTGATTTTCTAGTTCGATTAATGTCCTGTTCTAAGAGGTCTCAGCATTGCTACTCAATTTCCTGGCCCAATGGTCCTTGGAAATGCCGGACCGGAAGGCGAACAGGTCTACTAGTTTCTAATTCAATGGCGTGGGTGATATTCGTTGCTACCCCCCACGTCATGATCGCCAATGCTTAGAGCAGCTTGGTGATTCAGTAAAATGTTGATAAGCTCCTGTTTCTGTACTTCTGTGAGGGGCAATGTATAAATACTGAATTCTTCAATCAGCCGTTGTACGGGTCCAGGCAGATGACCGTGTGGAGCCTATTTTCTAGTGTTCAGTGTAAACTTTACTTGCATGGGTCAAATTATTCAGTAGATCTTGATTCTAATTTTATTTACAGTTTTAGTTTGTGCTTTTTATTGTGTGTCTTTCTCCAGAGGATATGACCCGGTGCCTCCTGTGCTTTTACTCCCCTTTTTATAAAACCTAAAGAGATATTTGCGTATTTAGGTATTTAAATTATTCATGAGGTTCATGGACAGGTGTGAGGTTATATATAACTTTACCATATTCATTAATAAATTTTTATCGTTCTATTATGTAAATTTTTTTATTTCTCATTCTATTTATTTTAATAACTTGTTTATTTTTCTTTTTTTATTTCCCATATTTTATTACTAAAATATCCATAAAATCTGGCTCAGATGCCAAATGAACTTGTCAAAATTTGGTATTAATGTATTTGCAGCAATATTTTTATAGTATAAATAATTATATGTCGATTTAAATATTACTATTTCATATTATATAATATCATTCTTTTATTATATTGATTTATATAAATTACATAATGTAATATTCTATTAATAAAAATATATATTTTGAAATTAATAGTATCATAAATCTAATGAGCTATTCCAATATCTACGTTAATAATAATTTATATATCTTATATATTTAGAAGTATACTATATTTTACTTAGTCATGTTTACCACTTTTTTTTAATATTAGTAGGATTATTAACTAGCCACTTATATTTTTAGTAGAGCTGTTGTCATAAGATCAATGTTTTTAAATAATAGATATAACTATTATATATTTTTTCTATATACTATCTTATATTAATTGAGTATCTCAACTATATATTATATACTATATCTATTATATACTAATATAAATATCTTATAATTACAATATATAAATCTCTATAATATTTAATAGAATACTAATACTAAACTAAATTATATAATAGAAAAATTTTTATTATTAGATTCAATATATTCTTCATGGAATGTTTTGTCTTTTAGATTATATAATATATAAATTATAGTATTTCTACATATATCTATTATATTTATTCACTCTATAGTTCTAGTTTTTATACTCACAATCTATCTCATTATCTATCTCTATTATATATCTATATATTAATCAATTATATATCTATCTCAATCTTCTCTAGTATATTAATACTCCTCTATATATTTACTTAATATCTATATAATTTGTATCTATCTATATATATATAATACATCTGACTACATTTCTAAATCTACTAGTAATACATTATTGTTCTCCCATAATAGGTCAATCATATATTACTCTACGTCACTTCCGTTTCCTATACCTATAGATCTCTACAGTCAAATTTAACATTAACAACTATATACGAGTTAATAGTGCAGAATATATAATAATATATCTCTAATAATATATATATATATATCTTATATAATCTCTTCCTCTCTATAAATATCTATTATTTCTATTCTTATATTATAGAGTGGAAATAAACGAAATGATTGATATATTAATCTTATATCTTTTATCTATCTATATATCTCTACTTATAATATATTATTATTAAGCTATATATAATATTTCAACGTTAATCAATTCAAGAATCAAAGTTAGATTATGTTGCCTATATTTACTCTACTTTAATTATTATCTGAAAATACGTTATTAATTTCTAATTCTAATACACTATACTGATCTTCTGATATTATATCTTAAGTATATATAATTATCTTTTTATTCATATTATTTCTGAACCACAACAGCTTTATATAGTTATTCGTTTAGTACTTATCTATTATATTCTTCATATATTATATAATATTATTAGTCTAAATTTTATCACTATTTTATTACAATCTTTTTCTTTATATATTTATTTTCTTCTCTTTAATTTCTTATATTTATATCTTTGTCTTTATGTTTAATATGCCTATATTATACTCTCTTTATAATTTTTGTATTAAAAATTATTTTACTACTCTATGTATAATTCAATATACATATGTATATTTTACTCGTATATAATATATGATTATATATTATTCTATCTATATTGTAATGTATCCTTATCTATCCTATATATTTCATTCTTATATTTATACTTGTGTGTGACTCATATATATATCTATACGACACTTAACTTTGCGATTTCGTAATAACTAGTAATTTACTAATTCATCTTAAACTATATTTTATATAATATAATATATACAATCATTTATATATATATAGTTAAACTAGTTATTTTATTCTTTACTAATATATATTATTCTTACTCTAATTCAATAACTTATTATTATTAATTAACTTATTATGTTTTACTGTATTTATTGTTTCTTAACTCTGCATCTTCTTCTATATCTTCAATATTTACTATCTATCTCTCATCTTAATATTATGTATTATATAATATTATTTAATTTTTCTTTATATACTCTCTTAGTTATATTTTCTCTTTCTAAGTATATCACTTATATAGTGAGTACATTCTCTTAATCCTATATTTGTATTATGTTGCCTCATTCTAGTCTCTAATATTATTTATCTATTTATCTGATTATTATTATTCATTAATATTCATGATAATATTAATATGTATTCTGTTATTTCTTATATATTCTATATATATGTATATACTCTCTTTTATATAGAGATATATATATCTTATATATTCTATATAGCTATTCGTATACTCTCTTTATTCATATTACTGATTATATTTATATATATTTATTCTCAACTTTATATATCTTCTTTATCTTAATATGTGATATATATTATAATATAAATGACTACTCTATCTTATATATCTCTATATCATCGTCTATATATATCTCATTCTGTACTGATTAATGTTCTTTTAGTTTTCTTATTGTGAGTGAATCATTATATTTCTCTTCATATATATCTTATATATATCTATTTTATTTATATCTTTCTCTTATATATCTCTCTTTATATGTGTAGGTTAAGTTTTTACTTATCTATATATGTGTGGTCTTCTATAATCATTATATTACTTAGAGGTTGTATTATATAATATCTCTAACTCTGTTTTTATCTATCCTTTCTCTCTTGTTATATAATTACTACGCTCAAGAAGGTTTCCTTTTTATTCATCTGCTAATTTCAATTACCAAAAAGTTTCGATTAAGATTAAGTTTTTTTTTAAAAATCTCTTTTAAAAATTATTTTACCACCTTGATGCTGAAAGCTGATTTCTCAAAAGTTTTTCAATTTCAATATTGATACTATATGGACAACCGTGTGATTATTATATGCGTCAAATTTTTTACTTCATTTGGCCTAGAGAAGATTTAATTGCTAACAAATCAAAACTTTTCAAATGATTAGACGAAACTTTTAATATTAATTATACGGTGGGTAGGGGAGTCTCGATTGTTGTTATTATATATATATTATCTCTGATTATTATGTCATTCGTTCTATGTAATATTTCTAGCTTTAATTACTATATTTTCTTACGTATTTATCTAATTGTTATCTATTAGTCTCTCTATCTATTCCTTTATACCTTTTCGGTCTTCGATATTAAGGTATTAGGTTATATATTTATTTTATTATATATCTGTTTAATCATTCTTCGTATTTATTTATTTATTATCATTACTTCTATCTCTCTTTATTTTTTATCTATTCATTATTTTTATTCTATCTGTCTATTTGCTTTTTTATTTATTTTCTATATATTATTATTTTATAGTCTATAATATTCTTATTATTAATTTAATATTTATTATCTTTCTTTTTATTTCTTCTTACTATACTCTATTATATATTTATAATTATTCTTATTTAATCATATTATAGTTGATATTTTCATTTTCCTCTTCATTTATATTCTTTCTATTTCCTACTATATATATACTTATTATTTTCATTATATATTAATCCTATCTTAGGTTATTATTCTTATCTTTTAATTTTTAATTTTTTGATATTATTTCTTTCTATATATTTCATATATTCATCTTAGAGAGTTCTTTAAAATTTTAGTAATATAATTCGTAATGTTCATTACTAGATATTTAATGAGACGATCGAGTAATAATGATAAAGTTTAAATATCGTTTAGTTATCGTTTTGTGTATATATTATTATCATATTATTCTTGGCGACTTTATAGGATTTTCAGTGTTATTTCTCCTTCAACACCTTCCATAGTTGTTAATTGTTTTTCAATTATTGTTATATTTAAATTTTATACATATTTAGTAATATATCCATTCTTTATTTATATTCTACTTCATTAATATTAGTACTATATTCAGTATCGCCTATTACTATATATTCTCCTTTTTCATTATAATTTAGATAGGTAATTGGTATCCACTTAAAGTGTCTTTTAGACCAAATACTTTCCGTTATTTTGTTTTAATTTTCCCTCCAAATTTTTACTATCTGTTCGATACTATTCTATCTTCTTCTATATATATACTGTATATTTTATATATTATATATATGTAGTAGTTGTGTATTTGTAGTTGTTGTTACCTGGTGCAAAAATATATTAAGGATATTTATTATATCTATCATTCGTATTTTTACTTTTTTTTGTTCGTTATTGGTAATATCAATAACTTTCATGACTATTTATCCTATTTCTATTCATATATCTCTGTTTTACTCTAATATCTTATATATTAATATATATCTATATCTATTTCTATATCTCTTTATATATTACTATATATATATATATTCTATTATCTATATTATATCTTAATCTATGATATATCTATATATTCTATCTATATAACTATAATCTATATATATATATATCAGTTCTTACACAATCATAACTAATATCTATCTAAACCATCTGCCAACGAGCGTCTCCGTTATAAGACAGAACGTAGAGCATCTCTCCGGTACGCTCTATCTCCATTTGAGCTTCCGATCTGCTCCCCGAAAATAGAAGGTATCAATCGGTATGCAGCGTTCCAACTACTTCCTTCTTCGAGTATTACTTGCCTTTGATAATCTCGGTATCATATTTATTTGGCCAATAACTTGTCGCAACAAGCCTCTTGTGCCCAAATCTTAGTCGGAATTGCTTACCTTTGGGTGTGGTTGCTCCTGTATACTCCCAAGGAGATACCCTCAGGCGTTAAATGGCGCATATTTACTCATCTCTAGTCCCCATCAGGTGTTCGCAAGCACTCTCTTTCATATATACTCTTATTTTTCTATTACTATATACTATGATTTTATCTTTAATTAATTTAGGGTGTTTGATTATATATCCTTCCTTATGACTTATATTTATATGTTCTATATACTTGTTGTATAGGGAGGGTTCATATTATATATTATTAATAATATATTATGATATACATTATATTCTTTTATATTTATATATATATTAATTATATATATATATATATATAATATTATATCTATATTATCATTATCTACTATTTTTTACTTTTGTGAGGATGTTTAACTATATATATGTATAATATAGTATATATTATAAATATATATTTGCAAAATACATTTGTGAAGTTCATTAATTAATTTATACATTTACTGCGTCATTTTGACTACTAAGTGTAAAACTGAATTCAAGCTTACTACATATTGTGTCATTTGTCTATTTATTTGTGTGATTTTTTGAAAAATAAATATACATTAACATTAATAGAAAATGCTTAGATGAAAATCGGAATAGAAGGAGAGGTAGATGATGAATAAAGAAAAGGAGATAAAGAAATAAATGGTTGATGATGAAAGGTAAGCAAATCAAGAGAAAGGTGAAAAGGTAAGTAGATCAACAGAAAGGTTAAAAGGTAAGTAGAGCATGAGAAAGGTTAAAAGGTAAGTAGAACAAGAGAAAGGTTAAAAGGTAAGTAGAACAAGAGAAAGGTTAAATGGTAAGTAGAGCAAGATAAAGTTTAATAAGGTAAGTAGACCAAAAGAAAGGTTAAAAGGTAAGTAGAGCAAGAGAAAGGTTAAAAAGGTAAGTAGAACAAGAGAAAGGTTAAAAGGTAAGTAGATCAAGAGAAAGGTTAAAAGGTAAGTAGAGTAAGAGAAAGATAGAAATGTAACAAGGTAAGTAGGTAAAGAGAAAGGTAAAGAGGTAAGAAGATCAAAATAAAGGTTTAAAGGTAATTAGATCAAGAGAAAGGCAAAAGTTAAGTAGATCAAAAGAAAGGTAAAAAGGTTATTAGATCAAGAGAAAAGTTAAAAGGTTATTTATTAGATCAAGAGAAAAGTTTATTAGATCAAGAGAGAAGTTAAAAGGTTATTTATTAGATCAATAGAAAGGTGAAATGGTAGGTAGATCAAGAGAAAAGTAGAAAACTAAGTAGAAAAAGAGAGCAAAATGTGAAATAGAGAAAATAAAAACATGGAGTAGCTTGATAGGGTTTTTTATTTTAACAGTGACATATTTATTTTAACAGTGACATATTATGGAGGATGATAATGATGGTGATGCAAAGTGCTATAAAAGTAAAACAGAAGCATTCGAAAAGTATAACTCCTTTTATGTTTCATTTGTCTTATTGCCATAATCAACTTAAGATAAATTCAGAGAAAAAAAAAAACATTGAGAAAAGAAAAGACCTGAAAAGGAAAGATCCAAATAAAGAAAAAAAAAAATAACAATAGATGAGACTGACAAATCAAAAAGGAAATTCGTTGACAAAGACAGTAGAAGATCATACAGGTTACCTGCAAAAAAATTTTACTCAGGAAGTTTCCCTTATCAAAAGGTGAGTTAAAGATTGAAGTTTTAATTACTTAATGTTTAATTTTGACTGATTACAATAGATTGTAAAGCTGTTAGGTCAAGAATATCATGGGTTGGATATGCATGATTAGGTCAATAAATTAATTATACCTACCCTTTGATTGAATTGTTTCCGCCAAGAATCTATTTTGGAATAGAATAATGAATCTAGTTGGGATGATATATAATAATATATTAGGTTGTAATTTTTTTAATGGAGGATTGTGGACTTAAATGCGAATGATTTAGGTATTACCATCGTGTGTTTCACTGAATTTTTTTCTAAACATTGTATGTTCACAATTATTTTTTTTGGCTAGTACCGAATAATCACAGAGCAATTTCTCTTGATATATATTATATATTATACTACATATTATATAAATTATATAGTATTTATTATATATAATACTTATATTATCATATCTATAATAATAATATGATATAATAAATATTATATATATTTATAATATATATATATATAATATAGTTAATATATATATATAATATAATAATATATATATATATATATATAATTATACTATTATATATTTTTTTACTATATATAGTCATATATTATATAATATTAGTATACTAGAGTTGGTACATTACGAAATATATAATTATTATTCAATTTTATTACAATGTTTAATGTCTTATTTTTTCTCTCTAATTTCATTCACATTAGTGAATGTTTTCACATTCCATTATTGTTAAAATTAGTATAAAGTGAAGAGTGTATTAATCAGTAGTTATTGTCTAACTGTGGATTTCGCTATGCTTTCCAGAACATCAGAACATACAGCCTAGCCAGAATTGGAGGAGGTGATTTTTTCACACAGTTCTGAGCAGAAAGAATATCAGGAAATACAGACAGGTTTGTACATTTATCTTTATTTTTAACCTGTTATTATAAAAGTAAGATTTTCTGGGGTTTTTTTTTTTATCAACTCATTAGCCCAGAATTAATTCATAAATTCATTAATTGAATGCCTCTTGCCTCTTGGCATAGGAGAGTTGCACTCGCCTACTCTCATGCTCGAGAGGACGCCGCGTTCAATCTCCGCGTAGAAGTCTGACTTATTTATTTCACTGGGAGCAAGAATTAAATGGCTGCAAAAACGTTGGTGCAACAGGCTTCGGGATAGCCGCCTTAAAGTCTCTATTCCTTGCGAGTGATAGGAAGTTCAATCCATTATTAATAAAAAGTCTGAACAGTTTTTTGCGAAAAGAAATGATATCCTTTATCTTCAGTATTCATGAATGCAAATATAAATTAAAAAGGACATAACACAACCTTGTTTCAAACTCACTCTTGACTCTTCATTTTATATCTCCTTCTACCTTCTCATATCTACTTCCTAAATCTTTTTTCGCGGTTTGATCTTCGCATCATATCTATGATTTTAAGATTAAGCTTACCTAAATGCTTTGAAGTTATTGAACTTCTGATTGAAATGAATATCATTCTACATTTTAAAAAAAAAAAAAAAAAGAAGACGTTGAATTAACGTGCTTTATTCTCTTTTCAGATTGTAACACGAGGGGACTACAGGAAATCAAAACTGCCTGGCAATCCCAAAACCAGTGCCATGTATATATATTATATATAATAGTTATACATTTATATATAAATATAGTGATACAATATGCTTATAATATATATAATATATATATATATATATAAATATATATTAACTGCAAGATATCATATCATATTAGGATGTACGGAACCAGATATATTTGCGTTCCACAGAAACCTTGGAAAAAGTTCCGAACCGGAAGTTCCGGGCTAAATACTGGAACTTTAATCAGCTTACGAGCGCGACAAGCGGGGGGGGCGACAGTAATTCTGACTGAAAGAGCTGTGGCTGGGAAGAGCAAGTGAGTCGTCTGCGGTTAAGTGCAGTATCGTGGATACTGTCCATATCATACTCCCCAGTGAGCTCTTAGCTTTCTGTAATCACCAAAATGTGTCGTGTAAATCAGACCCTGAATCAAGAAAGAGCTTATAACGTAAAAAAAAGAAGACTATATATTAAAAAGTTCTACGGTTCTTCAAAGGTGTTATTAAAAAAATTTATTTTACAGAGCATACTGTAATGTGTTTTACTGAGTTTCTGGAACCCGTTTAAATCCAAAACATGGAGAGCAAACTATTTTACCTACACCAACAATCCCATTTCAAATTCAAATTTAACATAGTAAGATCAAATTATGCAACTATGTATAAACATTTAAAATCTTTTATTGAATTTGACTAATACTATAGATATTAATTATTTTTTTTTGTCGAATAGTTTCTACTTAAAGTTAATTCTTATAATAATATATAATAATATGTATAAAATTTAATAATAATAATAATACGCCTCGACAAATTTATATTTATCCCCAGGACATTAAAGAGCAGGTCTAGTTTCAAGAGCAGGATTGGCACAAAAAGATCAAATAATATATTTAAATAATACAACTCGATTCTATTTTACGTATTTTTTATTCTAATTATACAACGGATTTTATTTCTTTTTGTTTTAACGTATTGATAATGTTTGGTTGAATTACCTTTCCAAATTAATTAATTTTCTGAGCTGATCATTTTTTTCCAATACCTTACTTGTATTTTACAAGTAAAATTGTAGTAATTGGGAAGTTAAAGTTTCATTGTTTAAATAAAAGAGAGACAAAAATTAACAACTTAGAGTAGCCTTAAAATTAAAGGTTACAAGTATATATAAAAAGAGACTATATACTATATATAATATACTATATATAGCGATATATATTATAATATATACTAATAGTTATAATATTATATATACATATTTTATATTCATTAACTTATATAATTATATATATATATATATAATATAAGTAGATAGTAGATATATTACTAATATCATCTACTTATTATTAGTATAATATATATATTATAATAGTATATATTTCCGCGTTCACTTGAAAAGTGGGTGGGGGGCCTCCTTTTGTGAGGAAGATAATGAAATTTCGTGTATCTGACTTGCGTTATATTTAATATCATCGATTCCAGGTTTCTCGTCTATTAACCCTTGCCAAGAAATAGGAAGGAGAAAAACGCCTCTCGGTTATAGAACATCACAAGATAAATGTGTACCCAAAAAATGAACGTGGAAAAGTTCAGCTTCTTGTGGAAAGGATTGGTGGACAGAAGTTGCAGGTCGTACCATCTTATGGGTTAAAAATTCTGGTGATCAGAAAGTCAGTTGGAGATTAAGATTTGGAGCAGGTGGGGATGGAGGGAATTTTTTTTTATTTTATTTATTTTTTTAAACAAAAGAAATTATAAATTATTCTTTATTCGATATATTCCTCCCCAAAATAAATGGTTTAATTCCCCGGGAGGATTAGTCTTCCTCCCATGTTGGAAAAAGTATGTTACTTTCTGGTATAGGAGTGAATTGCGGTTGATGGTGCCGATGGCAAAATTAGTGCCAGAAATGATGCTGGAAAATAATTAATTTTTGTATTACTTGGGAAGATTGCAGTAACTTTATAGATTTATAATAGTAGAATGGAAAAAATCCATTCCTATGGTTGAGGCCATCTTGTGTGTTCGCTTTGACATGATATGTAATATTTTGAAATTTTTACCTCGTATATATAGCTGTCAGGTGACTCAGTTGTGTGCACCAGGTATTAAGTTCTTTGATATGATATGGATTTTAAAGTGGGAGGCAAGGAAATAGAATGTGGTTTGATAACCGTGTTTCAGTGAAATCAATTGGCTATGTCTGAAGTGTGAAATTTTGTTATATGGTGGTCTAAATGTGTAAATGTGTAAATTTTTTATTATCTATGGTGGTGTGATGTGATGTGGTATTCATGTGGAGGATATCAAAATTTTATCCCACTACAATTAGAGAATGAGTGCACCACGAGTAATTTTCTACAGAGCAAATAAGATTTATTGGGTGTTAAAATGTTTAATTATTTTAGCTATGCTTTAACTTAATAAAAAAAAGATTTTTTGAGTGTGGCGATTTGCTCCACCTTCTTAAACTTAGAAAACTAGTTTTAAGTTAGTTTCCAAGCGTTCTAATTTCTAGAGATGTTTACAGTTTTTATTTTCTTTTAATAATAATAAAAGATAAACTGCAGAGTGGCAAAAAAAATTTTTTTGTTTTTTTTTAAAGTGCTCTTGATTATGTGCAATGTTGTCTTGTCATATGGAGGGAATGAACAATTTTCATTCCAAAAGGCAAAGTTGCTGGACTTAGCTCACAGAGGTATTCTTTTGTTGATATGATGAGATTGTCTTGTTTTGTGAATTGCAACATGGGGTTATGGTGTGTTTGAGAAGTGACATTCAAACTTTATTTTGTTTGCAAGTGCTATACTGCCATGCCTGTGAGTATTTATTGTGGTGATAGTACCTTCATGTTGGCTGGTCTTAAAAAATGATATTTATGAAACTTATGTGCTTTTTAAAAGTGTGACTTAGCATGTAAGAGAAGGAAGAAATGTTCTATGTCAGTTTGGTTAAAACATATGTTTAAAGAAAATGCTACTGGTAAATTTATAAAGGTTATCACTTTTACAGTGGATTGATACCTATGGAAGTAATTGGAGAGGCCATCAACGAGCTTTATAATATATGGTAACGTAGCCATATGTGAAAAAAAAAAAAGTTGCTAAGACCAAAGAACAAAAATTTTCTCTTTACTCAATTCTGCAACGTGAAATGATGCAAATTTGCTGCTTGAGTTGCTCTTTATAGAACAATGCGTTGCTTAATTGAAGCAGAAGAATAGTTTGTAATACCTCTTTACTTAAATCAAAATCCAGTTTTAAAAATGATGAAATTTACACAGTATTTTTTTTTTTAAATTTGATTTAGTTATCAAAGCTTTAGTTTTAAAGCGGAACGATGCGATTTGCATTAGCATTTTGATGAAAGATGATTGCATAAAGTAAAATCATGCAGTTGTTATAAGCGCTAACATGCTGTTAAAGGAGAGTATTTTAAAGCGAATGTGCAAAAGTTTATAATGTGCCGTTGGCTTAGGCGAGAATGCGAAATAAAGCGAAAATGTATGAAGGAGCTTCCATGTCATGGGACAATGTGAAGCTATTTGCTTTTTGGAAGGGGTGTGGAGTAGAAAATGCCCTGCTATTTTCGGCCATATTTTACTTTTGAGAATGGATCTCTCTGTTCAATGTTTTACTTATGCAAATATCTGAGCAAAGCTCATTCGAAACTTGACAGTTTCCAATGCAAAATGAGGAAATTTGTGAGTCAAAGTAGTTTTGGAGAATAATAATAAAACAAGGATATCTTTTAGCACTCGGAACAGATCACAGTCAATCCGGTATGCAATGCAATATGGGGAGTTGAAAGGAAGAATCAGTTCGCCCTGGTTTAAGAGTAATTGATTAAGCTAGTATGTGAATGTCCATCCAAGGTGTGGATAAGCCTCAAATGAGTAACTTTTGAGAAGCGAGCGAACTTAATATGGAGATAATCTTTGAAAATGAGTGAGATTAATGTTTGCCTAACTTGCTTGAAAATTAAACCAGGTTGAGATAACTTGTTTTAAGAGTGCTTAAGAGTGAGCCAGATGGCAAAGCGAAGCTTGTTTGGAAGGGTGAAGTGATGGTATAGGAAGGTAAGGATTGTGAAGTTTCATACTATATATAATTGACATCGTAGATGCTGAGAGAGCAAAAATTATTGTTAGTGTTATCTACTAACTGAGAGGTGAGCGTTGCAGAGTTGGTTAACTTGGTGGGTTCCATATCCTCTTAACTTATAATTCTTGGAGAATGATGCGCGTTTAAAATCATCCTAAGGGACCGTAGAATAGGTGCTAGCTGAGAAAGAGAGTGACGTGAGTTGTAGTATAAAGTACTTCCTCTTATACTAAGAACATTTTTGCTTATTTTTATCTAGACTTATGTTATCCTGAGGTTGTCAAAGTTACATGTGTTATTAAAATTCACGTAATTTTTAAATTTCCTTCAAAATTCTGTACTATAGAGGACTTAGGTGTCAATTGAGTTTCATTGATAGTGCATTTGAATTTCATGGAAGCCCGGACCAAATACATCTCTGTAAGATGTATGACCTGTACACCTTGTTTAAGTTATCAGCAATATTGGGAGTTTAAATCTTTTTATGGAGGTTCCCATTTTCGTAAATAAAATATTTTTGATCCTGGAAAGTTAAATATTAAATATTATTTCTTAAGTTATTGAATCTGTTATTCTATGGAACTGCTGGAATTATTTGAGTTGTGTAGTTTATCCTAATGCACTCTAGTCACGGAGTCTTTACAAATTTCCGTTAGCTACAATGAGGACCCTTTTGTGGGAAATGTTATCATAAGTGTGCAGTTAGAGCACGTCTCTTACATAATTTATAAATCAGATTGAGCACAGTTGTTGATATCCGTATTTTGCATGCTTGCTGGATTTAACGGTAAAGGTATTTTGTTCTTTCTGAGAGAAAGAAGATGCGAGGTCATGCAATGGGCCTTAGATTTGAGTTGAGAGTGAGAATAGAGACTTTTGATCTCTTGGAAGAATATGAAAAAGTGACGGATGATTATAGATAAGTTATGAGCAGGATGTTAGATGATAAAGCTGTAGTTTCGCCTGTGACGAGAGCACTTTGCGACGATTGCATTGTGATAATTACATGTGTGTCTAGAGAAAGCATTTGTGGAGAATTTGTGGCATCTTGCGGAGAGCAAACAAATATCGCCTATCAATGATGCGGAAGCTCGACATTTCGTTCGTAGAAAAACTTTTCAGCAGTGTTGGTTGGAGGAGCTTCCTATACTGGAAATTTCGCTGGGGTCGTTTCTGAGCAAACTGCTTCCTCCATGGACATAGGTAAGAAAAATCTGAGGATGCGAAACGATTGTTAGATGAGGTAGAATAACTTATATTTTTAATGAGCGTTAAGAATGTATCTGTGATTCACCATGAAGCTAGCCTAACAGACATGAAGTCTACTGTAACTTTTGCGCCGTGCAATAAACTTTGGTTCCTCTAGGATTGAACCGACATGGAACAGAACTGATGCTGAGTTACTGAAAAAATTTTGACGGTTATATTGCAGGTTATAAGTCCATTAGGTATGTCAGACTGACCAGATATCTGATTGGAGTTGGTCGAACAGCTCGGCCTATCGAATAGAGTAAAAACTCAGCCTGTGCTTTTAGCCTCATTTGCGGGCAACTGGCTGTGCCGGTCTATTGTCTCGGCTACCAACGTCTTCTTTAAGCCGTCCTAGAATCGAGTAGCATGGCCAGTTATGCGTCACCTTTTGGAAAATTCTTATATATATCTAATGCGAACTATTCAGTTTCGTTTCTTGTGGTAGTCTTTGTGCATTGTCGCTTTGCAAAGTTGATCATGTAATTGACCTACTGTTTGAACGTGATCAGCAGACCTCTGAGATAAACCATGACTGTCACATGACGTAAGTGCCCTTACTTTGCAAAGAAACATGAGCGTTAGAGTCTTTCAGATGCCAACCTTGCTCATTATAAGATACATCAACTGGGAGTCGTTACAACCTGATAAATCTTGAAACGCTTGTGAATATATGACTCAAGAGGGCAGTTGTTCTATTCTTTGATGTTCCATCTTTGTCATGGGTGAGAGAAAAATTTTGGTGAGTTCCTCTACTGAGGAAGGAAGGTTTTCTCCAATTGTCCACTAATTTTTCTTTGGAAGCGGAATGAGTGAACAATGACTTGAACCCTCTGTGATGGGTTCTATTGGAAGTAAGTTTGGCATTGCTTTTGTCGCTTATTGTAATAGGGGGGATGAGCACTATGCTGTGGCTTGTGGGCCAAAAATTTGGGAATGGAACCATTGCGGTGTAATGGTTGTTGAACCGTGGTTCTTGATAGTTTGAAAAGCAATCTTTGACGCAAATTGAGAGTCTTGGAATAAGGTTTCAATTTATATATGTGATATTATGTCCCCTGCGCCTATAAAAGGACAGAGTGGGCCCAGATTTAGAGAAATATAAAGCTTTGCTCACTTTTAACTTTTTACGTGATGGGCAACAATGTTTAAATCTCAAAAAGAAGAATATAAAAAATTAATATATATACAGTATATATATATAAATTTAAATGGTTGCGATTTATTAACCCCTTTACTGCGGCGCGTCTATATATAGATGGCCCCAAAAGTGGGCCCATCTCGCGGTGAGTCTATTTTATACCATAATATTATTTAAAAGTTGTGTTAAATTTCTTTTTCCTAAGTGAAATCATTTAAGACGGTTTCAAAATTAAAAAAAACTAGTTGGGAACTCAATATTATTTTCATCGCTTCCATTATATTTTAGAATGGATCTTCCTAAAACGTGGATTTCCCTATTTGGCGCGTAAGGGTGCAGCTCTTATTTATAGACTGGTTACTTGATGCTTCTATTATAGACGGTTTTTAAAAATAAATAAAATACAGTTTATCCCTATTATTTTAGTGCGGAAAAAAAATATATTTTTTTAACACCAGAATCGCTAATTTCTCCATCGAATTGCTGTAATAAAGATAGCTGATTTTGTGACTGCGCAACATTGTAATGCACTTTATATATAGAATCTTATATAACCTCAGTACTAATATAATATAGTATAATAAAATATATACTATATATATAATATTATAATATATATTATATATATAATGCATAATATATAATAATTAGTATATATATATTCATCATATTATATTATACTTGATAATTGAAACAATAGTTCAACAACACGCTAATTTTGCGCGTGCAATCTATATATGAATTAATTTGAAAAAGATTTTATTTGCGGCGGAGATTTGAAATAGACATTCTTTTATTTGGTACGAAACTCATTTTGCGGGGCGCTCATATATTAGGTATGAAGTTTTAGTTCGGTGTAGCTTTGGTCGATATCAGTGCCGCCGCAGTTCAATATATGGGTTATATGAACATTGTGATCGTATTATGATTATTAGTACCAAGGAAGTAGAACGGACAGTGATAATAATAGAAACTCGGTCTTGAAGTTGCACATAGGGCTGGCTCTATCGCGAACGTTTGGAAAAGCAGATGCTGTCCTTTGTTTCTTTCAAATAAACTTAGGAGAGAAATTATTGCAGAAAAAAAAAAAAAAAACTAATCTATTTATTCATAACGTTGTTTATTACGAAAGAAAAATTATTATTTAAGAAAATTAGATTGCCTTTAAAATTTTATTTTTTATTATTATATTTATAATTACTTAAGTAATTGCTTTCGATTTGACCACATCTAAGAAATTTCGATGATTCGAGTGCTATAAAATATTGAGCCTCTTGGCTATTTACAAGACGCTTTGCATTCTTTTTCTGAACTTTTAGATCAGTCGTACGAGGTAATGAGGATTGTACAAAGCTTCGTGGCCGAATTAAAAGTAATTTTTTGAATTGAGCCCGAGTCTGAGGAGGGAAAAAGTTTTTCTACAATGCAATAAAAAGATTTAAAGCCGAATAGTTGGGCAGCCTGACGAAGCTTTGATTCTTAAAAAAAAATTTTAAGTATCGGACGTAATTACATGATTGTGAGTGCCTTTTAGAAACAAAGTTATTAAGTAAGTCTTTTGAATATGGCAACAAATATCTTAAAAATTTGAAATGGTTTATTATAAGAAATTAAAATTTGAACCTCTTTGGGCTTGTTATTTACAACGACGCAGTTGATTTCTTTCATAAATTTTTTTCAAAAAATTGAAAAGGAAATTAAGTTTTTTTTTTTGAGTAGTGTTAGAGGGATTTGGTTGCGTTCGTAGAGTCCTTATTAAAAGTTTTGACATCGCTATCCAGTAGCCGAAGGATGAGTGTCGTTATCATATATATAAATATTAATATATTGCGAAAACCGTGGGGCCAAGATTATTTAGGAACAATTAATTGAAGGGGAGAGTTGTACAGCGAAAAGAGTTAGTCCTGGAAAACTCTTAAAAAATAAAAATAAACAAGATAATATAATCTGGACGTTATCTGCATATAGCATTGATAAAAAACGAAAATTAAGCCTCAAAACGTGGATAATACCCTAGTGCAGTTTGGTAGCACTAGTAGTATTATCGCTGAAATCCTACCAAAAAATTAAAAGACAAAACCAAAATCCACTGGGACATTACCGTGATAATGATTTGCCAACTCAGTAGTGCTATAGTGGCTGCACTTAGTTAGTATCAATCGCTATTGAGGGAAAAAAAAAGTGTAGTCTATATGGGAGAATGATACATATTGCGGTCAATTTTTCCGGATCAACAACAGTATGTACACCACTATTGATTAGAAAGGGGACAATGGAAAGTAAAAACTGCAGGTGTCTGCCTCTCTTTAAAGGAGTTGCGTTCTTCTTTTAACGGTAGACTGTGTTGCGTCTTTTTTTGTTCTTTTATGTCATTTTTGCAAGTATGAATTGTATTCCTCCCTTCTTTTGTTTTTCCTAGCAGATAAGCTACCTGCCAATATACCTTGGGTCGAAAACTTTTCAATTTGGTTTATGGAAAAACAGTGCTTGCGTAATCAATTTAATGTGATTTGCTACCAGCGAAGCAAAATATTTATATATGGGATTTCTAGTTTATCCTGAATTAAAAAAAGTTAAATAGAAAAAATTATCGTTTTGAGTACGTTATACTGTGTGTGAGCACGGTTTTGGATATTCTATGACTCCTTTTGCTCCTTTCTCTGTCCAAGATAGTAAGGGTAACTGAGCTGGTTTTTTCAAAATTGCCGCTTTCCCGATGTATCCTTTTGTGCCATGGAATGATGATAATTTCCTGTACTGACTTGATCGTCTTATGTTAATATCATCGATTCCAGGTTTCTCATCTATTAACCCGTGCCAAGAAATAGGAAGGAGAAAAGCCTCTCGGTTATAGAACATCACAAGATAAATGTGTACCCAAAAAATGAACTGGTGGAAAAGTTTCAGACTTCTCGTGGAAGATTGGGAGAAGTTGAGTGTTACCATTTTATGGGTTTAAAATTCTGGTGATAAAGGTCAGTGGAGATAAGATTTGGAGCAGGAGTGAAATTTTTATTTTTTTTAAAACAAAGAATAATTATAAAATTACTTCTTTTATTCCAAGACAGCATAAATTAAATATGGCTGGGATATATATATATATATATATATATAATATAATATATATTATATATTATATATTATTATATATATATATTACTAGTATATAGTATATAATATATATAGTATATTATATATATATATTTAATTTATATATATATAGATATATATATAATATTTTTTATTATTTATATAAAAACAAAAAAAATAAATATTGTGTATATATATATATATATATATATATATATATATATATAAGATATATATATATATATTATATATATATATATAAGTGGGCGCACAAAAAACCCGGCCGCCCATCAACGAAAAATCAATGTATATCAATAAAAATATTTAACAAAACTACCTACGACGGTACACGACGAGTTATCACAACCAAATTGTAGAGCTACATGCAGAATCATGTTAAACCATCTTCATGCTTAAAAGAGCAACCGCGTGAGTTGTTGTCTCATGAAATAAAAGAAACCGGGATAAGTGTAGTGCTAAAACTTACCAGTAATTGATTGCATAGAGAATGTTGCTTGGGGAAATGTTGATCCGTTTCTCTATCTTTCAATTATTTGAATGCTTGGTTTCATCTGTTGGTTACAGTTAATTCCCAAAACTGTCAGAGACACTTGTCTACAGAGAACCCCACACAAAGTCCCTTGCAAATGCCATACACGATATTTAAAAAATTCGTGTTTGGTGTGCTCTTTCTTGTAAACAGAATTATCGGTCCAATATTCTTCAATGAAACCTGATGAATACCAATTGTTATTTACCGTACAGTTTTGCCATCCTCACATTAACTCAAAACGAAAAGCATAGTTCTATTTCCATCAAATGTGGCACACTGCCATACGTCGGATTACTTGTCATTGACGCCCATACATGCCATTTTACCAGAGAAAGGACCACCTCAGACCTCCACAAGGTTTGTTGGCCTCCCCGTCTCCGATCATTCTTACACTTCACCATTTTCACTATTTCCTGTGGAGATATTCTAAAATCTAGAGGTCTACCACAAACACATACTTAGAACAATTGATCCACATTAGCAAAAACAACATACAGGTCAAGAGTATCTTCCAAAATCCACACTCGTGTATTGAAGAAAATGTTTTCAATAACATGCTTAAACAGGCAGAACTTTGCTTTTTTCTTGACGAAGAACATTTTCGAATCATAGACTTCTAAATTCTCCTCGCTATCTGTTCAATTAAACCGTAGGTAAAAGAATCTATGTTCTCTATTATTTCCTGATCCGTCTGCCCTTTCATATACTATACACTATTTGTATGAATAGACCTGGAACACTATGACGATAGGTCGGATTAAGATTTATTATTTCGATCATTCTTTCTCTTCTCTAAAACAACTCATTCTGCCCACTCGGCATTAGTAATATTTAGTTATTATAATTATATATATCGTATATAAGTAACCTTACAATTTGAACATAAAATATATCTTAATTATATATATATAATATAGCGCTAATATATAGCTAATAATAGTCAATTATTTATATATTATAATTCTTAAATCTAAATTAAACTAAATAAATATATTTATTCTAAAACTAGGAAATTTTAATATATGAATTTGTAAATTTGTATTTATAAAGATTATTAATAAATTAAAAAGCTAACAATTTGTTCTAAAAAAAATAAATAAACAAAATAAATATCTAAAAAATCTATATCAACAAAATCCCCAACCCCGTTTCTAGCAGTATTAATAAAGCTCAGTATTTGGTGTGAAAAAGTTTCATATTTAAAGTTTTTCATACAAAACTTTTGAAATTTATTTTATCATGATATTTGTTCACATTATATCAATTTTCTATATATAATTTTTAGCATAATCATAACTGAGAATATTTGAAGTTGATATAGCTTTTAGATTGTCTAGTTGTGGCGTTTTCTTTGACTTAGTTTGCTGCCCTTTACTGGAGCTCCGTTTGTTTTTGATGTGGTTATATGTTTAGTCTGGATTTTGCCATTAATTTGTTTGTACATTAAACGCTCCCCAGTTTAATTGTTTTGTAAACTAATTATTATGGTTTCTATATTTTGAGGAGTTTGATACATCCCTTAAAGATAAGTTTATCGTCTTCTTAATTTTTTAACTTTTTGAAACTTTTAAAAATAGATAGCAAAAGTTAGTTTTTAGGATTGTGTAACACGATACGTATTTTAGATAGTACTAGGTTATATTTTTTTCGTAGTCTTTTTAAAAACTAGTTTTATTAGATCTTTTCATTTACTTATTATATTTAACGTCACGATTTAAGCATTAGCACCATCCACGATATTTAGTTAACGTATTATTTCTAATTTACATAATTCCAGTAGTATGTACGTTCAAATACATTTATCTTTTTCTCTTCTCCCGCTAAATTGTGGAATCTGGTTGACTATATGAGTGTGTTGTACGTGATGTTAAACTTGTCTAAACATTTTCAATATATTTACATATACTTTATCTAATAACATGCATCATTTATCTATACATGAATCATGTATTTAATTAGTGTTTTCTCACCTTTTTAATAAGAATAAGTTTGATAGTGAATAATTTTAATCCTGTTTTTTTTTTTTTGTTTGGTCTGTTTTTTTTTTTTGTATGTCTTTATGTATCTTTGGATAGTGGTGTCATATGTGTGATGGCGATGCCCACAGATTTGCGCAATGGATGCGGGCTTGTCTATGAGACTAGCTAACTGATCCCGCGGCTTAAATCTAACTCTTGCGCAATTCCTGGAATACTCTCACCTCTCTAACTCATAACCCTAACTTATTGTCTTGTCTGAATACACAGATGGCTAGAATTCATCACTTCTAAACTCGTTTAATGCTATCCAAACATATTAATCTTATTATCATAATTTCGATCCTTAATAGAGGTGTATCGTGCCAATGTAAACATAACACTCTATAACCACAGTCTCGAGAAATCTCGAAATCTCCTAACTTCGACATTCTGTGGCTTTTTAAAATCTTTACTCTTTCTTCAATTGGAGTTAAAATAGTAGCTTCTGCTACTGTTCTCCTAACAGATATCAGCAGATTTTCACGGCCTGTATTGAATACTTCTTCTACTTCCACACAGTGATTGGATGTATTATTCTTACTCATCCAATACTAGAAAGTGCCTACATATTATATTGCGGTAGATTTTCATTGTACAATAACCACTGATGGTTGGTCCTCTCATGATATGAGTTTTAGAGTGGAGAGGAGGCCAGAATCATGATTAGATAATTACTCAACGATCTGGAGCAAACATATAAAGGAAACCCACCACCACGCTATCATACACGTAGCCTAACACATTCTTGAAACCACATTGAACCTATGTTATCACCAACTTATCCTTCTCATATAAAATACACCATCTTCGACTCACTATTGGATAAATCCGTGACCACAACTTCATATCTCTTAAATTTTATACTTTTCTCTCCAACAGCTCCATCCTGCCCTACGCGGTCTTTTTCTGGGAACATTGTTAAATTGATTCGGAGACACGATTGGAGAGGCCTTGCGAATGACTATAACTTATAGCTAACGTAATAATTTGGAAGTGACTACTATTGAACTCTAAGTGACGACAATATTCAAGGCTTCTGCAGATAAGATGGGAGCATATGATTCCTGAATGGAAGAAATACTGACGCAGGTTATTCCTTCCTTCGACTAAATCTTTCTTTCATTCTTCAATAAATCCATGGTTCGATACTACGTTTATTCATCTGAGACCAATTCTGGCTAAGAGAAAGTGCGTACTCGGGAGTGAAAAATTCCATCCGTTCTCTATCCAGTCTCATTGCTAACTCTTTTCATTCATGTGCAGAGAGACTCGTTGCAAGGGATACCTCTCGATGCTAGCAAAGCGCGGCTTTCAGCTCAAACACGCTATTTTAAAGTGCGGCTGAACCTCCGTTGATTCTCATCCCGACTACTGACACAATCTTCTGGCCTACTTCTGATGCCCGAAAACATCTCTAATCAACCTTCTGCTACAATCTGCCTTTCTCCTTTATTTGGCTATGATCGTCTCGTTGCTACACCTTCTCCAACCTCGACAAGCCAATCTCTTCGCTCTCCACCTTTCCTCTACTCAACTCCTGCATGATCTTGGGCATCCCTCCTCCTACCTCCTTCTCCTCTCCACGGCTGTCCTATGCCTCTTCGCCCTCGTGATTACATTTGACGGCTTCTGCACTTGGGCTCCTGAAATCTCATGACCGACCTAGGACAGGCGCGCGCTGTGCTGGCCCGGAGGCTTTCTCCCCGAGTTCTGAGGCGCAGCTAAGGTCTTGACTTCCGGCCGCTGGACCCCTCCTTCGGTTTCACTATATTCACCATGTTCAATGTACTCAACACTTATCCCAGCTGTGCCAAGCGACGCGCCCTGTCACACCCCGATTCCCGAGGAAATAACGAGACAGCCGCTCCTGCATCCCCCTATCTGAGCTATCGTCCCACTATAGCTCCTCACTTGTATATTCTATCTAAGCTCTTTGCGAAAAACCACTTCTCAAGCTCTCTATTTCTTAGACACTCATCTGGACATCTCATTCACCTCTTTCCGATCGCCCAGTCACTCGGCTATCGGCGGCTCGAGGGTATTAGATAGCCTTGATTTCATTACCTTCTATCTTACTGATTCTATTGGCATTTTCCCGGCCGCTTACCGGAAAATATGGGAGAGACATTGCGTGGGATCTCGGACCGTGCTTGACTGATGATCCAAAGTCTCATTTGAGCCCGGCGTGAGTGGGGCAGCGCGTCACTGGGGCTCTCAAGGCTCCCTTCCTTTGGTTTCCTGGCTGCTGGTCCCTTGCGGGGCGTTACTTGATGGTCTAGTGGTTGTCTTGCAAGGTCGCTCATATCGTGCTGGTCTTGGTTGGACGGGGGGGCCGGAGACCTTCTGTGCGCTGGCTATGTTCCTTCTGTGCCATATCTTTGGAGGGGTGTTTCCTCAGGTTCTGGCGTGTTTTATCTTAGCCATCTACCGCCTACTTTATTACTTTACCTTCGTCTCGTATCCCTATGTCATGCTTCATATGCTATAGGCTTCATCTCTCTGATCTCTCAGCGCTCCTATCTCTTGTCTAGATCTCTCTGCTACTGATCTCTTATCTGGACGCTATCTCGCAATGTTTTATCTCTCATCCACTCGACCGATCTTATCATTCATGCTATAAACCGTCCTCGAACCCTTGCATTCTTCAACTCATTTAAAATTCTGCTCCTTCTTTTACTTCTAGGATTGCCTCTCGTCTCTTAATCTTTCCGATATCCTATTCTTCGCAGAGTTGGATAGAGATTTCTCCCTCGTGGTCGTCACCGCTGAAACCTGGGAAATATATCTGTCCGATCGCTTTCACTCTCATTGCGATTAAATATTATGCTCTTCTACATAATTAATTAATCCTCCCTGTCTATCCTCCTAGCTCCTCATATTTAACCAGAACACATTCCTCAGATCCATCACCTCTCTATTACGATAATGCTATATTGTAGTCTCTACTGATTCTCGTGATCTTTTATTCATAATCATATCCTTCGTCTTTCCTCGTCTTTCGACATTATTTACGCTTCTTCTTATCTGTCCTGCATTCCTATCTTCCGATTTTAGAGGCTCGATGTTATTAACTTGACCTGCTTGATTCCAGTACTCTCTCTCATCCGCCTATTGTCTCTCCGCTGGGCAACCTGTACTTCTACTCTGTCGAAACAATCACAATTGCGCTCTATACATATCAATATATCTCTCCGTTACGATGCTATCAGAATTTTTAAGTCCTATTGTGGAAACATCCACCTTACACCAAACTCTCATATCGCCGGCTTGCCTACTCGCTAACCTGCGTGACTGCTATCGCCTCTCAGTATCAGATTTAAGTTGTTATAGCATGTAAGGGAATAGAGCTGCGAGACTTATTTTCTTTCTCTGTCTCTACTTACTCCAGCTATTACAAGGAACCTCATCCGCCCTTGATATGGAGTACATGCTCTTCATAATCTGGGGTTTCAAGTGATCTTCACGTTGCTATCACATTCGCTAGCTGCTAAACCGGCTTCTCTCCTTGGAAGCGTGTATAATGATGCGACGTCGTGAGCTGTTTACTAAGTTCATTAACTACTGTTGATCAATGCACTAGCTGTTTAATGTTCCCTTGACTGAACGTCCTTGGTCACCTTTTATGATCCATCTCTGTGGCTATTCTCACTTGATCCACTATTGTAATGCGTTTCATAATCATTACTGCGGACGTTTTTCTATACGAGACCCCGCTGCGGCAATATGTCTTCCGATGGAATCTGTCAACTCGCGTACCACGCACCTTTACGGGGCGCCCGCGTTAGCACAGCTTTTGTGCTGTGTCTGCGTGCCGTTATGACACTTGTGTAGTGCAGTAATGCGTACGCCGGATAAGCTCAGAGCCTCAGCTACGCCTGCGGCTGCTTCCTTCCTTTCAGTTTATCCCCACCATCTCTGACTTCTGCGTGGAATTTGCGCTCCTTCATTCTTCCTTGTGTTCCTCCATCGAATTTAATCTCACCATCTCCTCTCCAAAAGCATTGCGTACCCTGTCGTCATGCTTGCGTCATACTTTGCCATTACATCTGTTTGTCCAGTCGGCGATGCGCTTGCTCAGAGAATCGTGTCAACCACCTCTTGAATCATAGGAGCTCATGACCCGACGATCGGTAATGTAGTTGGAAGCAGCGTGACAAACTATAAAAAAAAACAAACAAAACCAGAACTATCTCATAAACTGAAGTAAGATGACACCCGATCCAATTACTCCCGAATTCTTACTTAAGAAAACATTTTAGATACAGAAGTCGAAAGTTCCACGGATTACGGTTTGACAGTTGCAGAGTTCTGCGCCCGGAACGGGAACTTCCAAACCAAACGAGAAGTTCGGCCCGCAACCATAGGTTCTTCCGATACATCCTAATTCTATATATATATGATAGTATAGTATTATATATCACCCGTGAAATAATAAAGTACTGTTATATAATACGCGATATATGCCTATATATAAACTATATAGTATTACCCCTAATAATCCGGCTTCGTGTTACTCTCTCTCTTATCGCTTGAGGGGTATATATAGTGGAGATTATATATCCAAGCTTAGAATATATATATTATATATTATCGAATATCTATAGGGTGAGCTCTATATGAAGATATCTATTCTTAGAATAATCTTTTTTAGCATCGAGTTAATCGATATTTCTTTTTTGTGGGTGTGTTGCGATGTTGTCACTAGGCCTGATAATATCGATATATTGTCGATATTTTGGTCTGGTAATATCCGTTGTATCACTCGACTTTTTAATGTCCAACATTTTTGTTTAAAAGGCCCCCAAACGAAAAAAATAAAAAAATCTTATCACACCCCTCTTCCGAAAACCACCACCATGAACGATATTATTAGCAAACATTCTCCTTTTTTTCCCACTATAACTTTAGTCCTTGTGACGCGTGATAGATATTAAACTAAATCTGTCACGTAGAATTGGGTTTTAGATTTTTTCGTCTTTTCGGGAAACAAAAAATAAGGAGAGGGGGGGGATCTCCGACTCTGATATGCAGATACGCACTGAGGTCAGTGGAATTTCTCTTGAGTATTACTACTAATCATCGATCATTAGTATGGTTGCCACAGCTGGCGAAGACTTCTCGCAGCCTCCCCTACTCGAAATGCTCTTCAATCTTCTAGCTAGCCCTCTACCTAACGTATTTTACCTGTGAGCTTTACATGAGTACTGGTTCCGCTCGTATCCTCGCTCATAAGCGAATTGATGTTATCCGGAACACGACGTTAGTGCACACTCCTTCTGCACTAGGCTCATAACTAGATCAATTCGATACCATTGACGACAGTCACCCGACTTCTACTCCGAGGATTATGCATCCATTAGGGCCGCAGGTGTCCGAGGCTGTGAGCGACCTCATTCTGTGGTGACTTGGCTTATCATTACGATTGTTTTGCTAATATTAATGTAACAGCAAGCGTATTCTAATATATCTATTGGCTACATTACTATGATATCTTCACGAGGCGCCTGGCTGTGAACCTCAACCTCTCCTTTACAACCAGCTCTTAGCAGATGCTCTGGTTCCTCGTCTCTCATCTCATATCCGATCAATGTAGAGGTCACGTAAATTTATAGGGTGTCGTTGGGCCCACAGCACCGCTCCTTCCTCGGCTTGGCCTCAAACATGTGGTCTCGCATCTCCTATTTTATGCGGTCCTACACTATGCATTTCCTACTATGTGTTGACATGAGAGTTCTCACCTTCTTCTCTAATGCTATTCCATTATATTTGTAAAACTTAAAACTTAGAAAATTCAACTGATATTCCTCGTAGCGCTTTTGCCATACATCCATATACTATCTGATTGTTGGCTCCCTTATCCATACTATATTCGCGCCCTCCCTTTTTTCCACTTTTATTTAATTACGGACCTAGCGGTCTATGCGGTTCGCTACTTATGCTCTTTTGATGGATATTTTCAGAGCACATCTAGGTGTGAGTATTTCTTACTCAGTCGTTTTAATTTAACTCGTTCTCTCGCCCCTAGTCACCTAAAAGTCAAAAACTCAACCTCCTCAGACTCCAGAGACGATTTTCAACTGGCTTTTCTATTCCTTATGCCGTGACTTCAGTACCCGCAATCGTCAACCTCTCTCATCCGGGTAGGCTTGGAGTGTGGCGCAATACCTCGTTGCAGGATTCACAATCCGATTGGGTACACTGATAGACCCGGCTGCGCACAGAAGCTAAACAAATGGTCCTCTCCTTCAGATTCTCCTCACTTCACATCCCGACCTTCAGCTCCATCGTCGAATAGCGCATCCGCTCTTCCTTCCTCTGCGACAGTATTCTCCTGGCCGTCAACCGCGTCCGCTTCGATTGATCTATCAGTCACCTGACGTACGGGCTTGATTCGATCAAGACATTATTATAAAGTTAATTCGATCTCGCGCCCCTTTCGGTCTACGCTAGACCACTGATCATGCCTATCGTCAGCATGCTCGTAGCTCAGTTGCTTGCTTGTTCAACGCACATCTGCACGTCCCTATGCAATGCCACCTCACTCTCGTCCTTTGCATCTGCTGTCTTCGTTCATCTATCCTTCGCATGATCCTATCCGCTTGTCTCTTCTCCTCCTCCGCGCGTCGAGTCCCCCTCTCGCTTCCGGTCTCTTGCCTCTCTGCCTTCCTTCTCTCTCTCTCTCACTCTCTCCTCTCATCTTCCTAGCTCATGCTGAGCGTCTCCACGTGTGTTCCGGCGCCTTGTTCCTCTGACGTACTTGCTGTCGTACGCAACGCCTCATATCGTATAACTGCGTATGTACTGTATATTCTCATAGAGTCCTTATATATATTATATAATTCGCGTCTAAAATATATTATATCTGATACTATACATTCACTAGTGCATATCTATATATATATATAATAATACTACGATGTATATACTACTAGTATATTCACTAATTCGACACGATACCAAAGTTAAGCTTAGACGCGTCCACACGGTATAACGCGAATATCCGGATACTAGCTTATAAACTATGCTATATAACATATGTAGATAATTATTCTAGGTCGGTGTAGATCATAGTAGTCGTACAGATGGTTATATAGTCAGATTATGATTACACTATATAATGTCAACCTAACGTGTCTCTAGTTCATTTTTGCGCTCATGCTAGGTCGATGGCCGCCCTCCTGAGTGTATCGTGCTTACTCTCTCATTTCTAGCTGTATAAGGTTAGTATTAAACCTAAGTACGCTTGTCTAGATCACGACCCTTAATGTAACTGCCGTAGTAGACTCAGCCTGCACCTGCTTTCTCACTCGCTGTTTAAGACCAAAATAAATCTGTTAGCTCACGTATCATTTTTGCCCTGTTAGGTAAAATAAAAACATGGTCAGTACATCCCTTGTATTCTAGCCCAACTCAGTGTCATACTGCTCTCGATGACTTTTCTCTTTATCCAGCATGTTATTTAATCGATTTGTACTACCTGCTTCACATTTACCATTTGCGCCTGATTCCAAAAATGTATTCAATTTCTAGTGTAGCGTATAGCTGTTTTTCTAACTATTGTACGTCTTATTCCTGCTTATCTCGGTTCCTGTCTGCTATGCTCTAGTCGTACTATCTTAATATCTATACTATTGTAGATCTATTATATATGCTCTTAAACTGTGTATATCTGCTGATCTCGCGTTATATCCCGCCGTACCATAGATATTGATCCCATTCTCCGAAGATATCTCCAGTGCTTAATCCCGCTGCTTGTTTAATATAGCATCTCCCTGATCTCCGTGTCGTTATACACTGTGCTCTCACGCTACAGCGTGCTGATGCGTCTTGTCACTCAGCATCTACTCGTGCATTCCCTGCGCTGCGGTATAATATAATGCATTCTTGATCGTTAGCATGCGATTTATATATATTACATTGGAATATAATTATATCAATTAAATCGGATGATATTAAAATATCGACAATATCGAATATATCGAAAATCGATAAATTCATAGGCGCCGATATCTCGGATTCGTGGCAACTGTTCTTTTATATCTGTAGCTGAATCATCCCACTCACTAGCAGATACTATCCAGTATACTGATGAATCGTCGTTATCGATTTTTTTAAACTGGAACAGAATTATTAACTCTGAACTCTAGATAACTTATGCTCTCTATAACTTCTATCTATCTGTCCACTAGCTCCATTTTACTATCATGGAATTCATCCTGCCCTATCTCCCACGCTCATTCGCTCTAAATATAATAATAGCTATTACTTCTTGCCCGGCCCCACTTAAAATTGGAGGGCCACACTGCTTCCAGAAGCCGGCTGCTGCCACCGGGCAGGTCCCAGGTCGATGAGAGAGGAGATAGAGAGTCGCCGGGGGCGTCAGAGAGCAGGGCCCAGAAGGAGTGTCTATCGTATTTGAAATTGTGACATCTGGTGCAAGGGGGGGGAGGACATTGTCTAATTTAAATCTATATTATATTGCATGTTTGGTGGTGACCATGATCGTCATCGGCGAGTCCATTGGCTTCTTCTGGGACAGCGTTTCTTCTCTTAGGGGAAAAGCTTTTGGTGACGGGGTGTTTAAGTAAATCTGTTGTTTGGGCGTTTTGAATGGTAAGTGTTTGGTAAGCAATTATGATATGTTGTATCCATGACCTAATTGCGGAGGGGGCGGGAGGAATATATATTGTATTGTGTAGTGTAATAGATCTGAGGCTGGTGAAGAAGAGTGGGGATTTAAGTGCTTTGTCAGAGGGGATTGGAGAGATATTTCCGGTGCAAGGGTGGGTTGGGTTACGGGCCTTCCTCTGATAGAATTGAGTCCCCCACCATCTCCAGGATAGTTGAAATTGGAAATAAGAGTATGGAGGTTGTTGAATCGTGCAAAATGTTGGTATCGGGTTTTTATTGAACTGTGTAATATCGAGTTGCTGTTATTTTGATGATATTTTTAATTTATTTGGTTGATTTTTTGGAAAGTGCTGGAAACCATGCTGGAAGATGGCTTAGGTTTAATATTTGTTCTAAAGAAGTTGTTCTATATATAGTTATGGTGTTGTTTCCTGTCCGAAATATGGTTGGGAAAGGAGTTCGGAGGTGTTTAGTTGCTTCATGAGTTCAAGTGAATTCATGGCGATGTGGGAGAAAACTGCATAAATACATAGTCCACCTCAAGGAGGAACTAATCTCTGTGAGTGTCGTAGGTAATCTAGTATTTTTGGGGTTTTGTTTAAGAAGGGGCGTGTATTGTCAGTCTATGATATAGGATGGAGGAGATTGATAGGCGACAGTGTCCTAAAAGGGTGATGTGAGGATTTTTAAATCGGCGATGCGTCATTCTGTTGATCATTAACCAATATCTAAATAGTAATTAAAATATTCTTGGTAATGTTGTGTGCCTGTGTTTACGTCGTGTGGGAAATAAGCTGATGTCGTCTGCAATAAGTGGATAAGTTGTGGATTGGTGATTGGGGCATGACAGCATCTTGTCTAGTGAAAGAGGAATGTAATAAAAATGGAGATGAGAATGGCTCCCTGTGGACGCCGGCTTTTTTAAGTTGATAGAATGAAGATGCTTGTTTGTATAAGATCTTTCTGCCAAAACGGTTTCGAGCTGAAGGAAATCAGACAAAAGCCATTTTTTGTCATTATTATTTAGAGGAGAATGGAGTTTTTTTGAATAAGGATATTAAGGCATTAAAATCATGTGAGTGGGACTGTGTCGTCTCGGGGTCAAATTTTGCTTGTTATTGATCTATTTGTGAATTAGATCTGTGAGCTTGATGCGCTGAAAGCCATTAATTGATTGTGTTGTGTTTGAAGGGACGTGAGGCTGTTTTGTTGTAGAATGGTTATCTTTTAAATCGCGATGTTGGCAAGTCTCGGGAGAGGGAACTAGTTGTGAAATATTTATTTAATTATTAGTTCTTCTAGCATTTAACTTGATGGAGCAAAGCAGTGAGATAAATGTGGCGATTAGTATGAAGGCGATTGGGTCTTTTTTGTTTTAGTTTAGGATAATATATGCTGTTTCCAGATTGTGGAATGAAGTTAATGTTGCCAAAGATTTTATGAAGATGTCTTTATAGAGGATTTGCATTTTCTTCCAAGTGTTCTTTAGATGCAGATTGATATGGAAGTCTGGGCCTGATGCTTTTGAATTTTTGAGGGTTTTAATAGTTCTCTTTATTGTTTATTCTGTTTATTATTATTAGTATATATTATATTTAAATATACTATATATATTTAATATTATAATATATATATCTATTATTAATTAATATAGGTTTAAAGATGTATATGTATATATCATATATAAATAATATTTTATATATATATATATAATATATATATATATATATTATAATATATATATATATAATATAGATTATAATAATATATAATTATTATATAATATTTATATATATATATATTTATAATATATATATGATGCACCGGATCTCAGAGCTCCGGCTCTAGTAGACTCTACATTTTAAAAGACTTCTGTCTCAGCCAGTGACCACTAGTCTCCGGCTTTCTCGGGCCGGGACCTAAATTTTTAAAAGGTAGTTTTGAAAATAAAAAATTATATTCCATGAAAGGCATCGGTCATTGTGTGCCTAAAAAAAAGGTGGCCTTATTTTTATGAAAATAATTTTCAATGTACAAAAAATAGTTAAAAATCTTAAAATAAAATAATGCTTTTAGATATTACTCAAAATATAACTAATATTATAACTATAATAATAATATAATAAATTGAATGGCCTATATTTATGATCACCTATTACAAATTGACTAATTATTTTATATATATAAAACTTAAAAGGCTTTGATATCCAAAATGACACCCCTAACAAAAAATACACTTTATAAATATATGCTTTAAAAATACCTTATACGAATAGAATAAGAAATTGCTAAAAAACTTTTATTAAGACTAATTCATTATCAAGTCTGAAATAAGAGTTATTGATATATCCTTAATCTTTTTAAATTATTAAGAGCTTTTAAGTTTGGGAATTCTGATATTGTATTTTTGTTATAGAATATAAATTAGTATACTAAGCTCTCTCTACAATTAGAATTAATTTATAATAAAATTATATATATATCGTTGTATTCTAAATCCTTTTTTAATTTGGGAATCTATATTTGTATTTTTGTTATGAATATAAATCGATATTATTATAAACTATGTTAATATAATATAGATATATTTTACGTATATATAATTATAAATATTAGTTATAATAAAGTATTTATTTTATAGTACTTATTCTATACTATTAATATCAATATAGTAAATATATAGTAATAATCTATAAAGAGTATTATTTAAAATACATTCTGTAACCCTCAAACTGTAGTCTGATCATTCACAATATAAATATTTTTGTAGAAATTAAATAATATATAAACCCAGGCTCCAGCAAATACAAAGTTAAATACTTAGCATCTATTTAGGTAACCATTCTCTATATTTAAAATCAAAGCTCTATACTATAAAATAATAAATGAAGGTAAAGAGCTGATGCTCAGCTAGGTGGAGAAAGACATAGCTTTATCCTATGTATTAATACTTCTGCCCTTGGCTAGGAACATTTCTTCCCTGGGCTAACCGGACGCTGGCGTGATATGTATGGAATTGGAAAGTCTACGATATTCCTAGCAATCAAAGGAGCCGATGCATATAGTAAAATAAACAACTTTTCTTTCTTTTCCACCATAAATGAATTACTTAACTCTTCTTTTTCAGCCAAAAGTGAAATGAACTTATTTGAAACGTATTATCCACGGCTCTAGTACACGTTTGTCCTTTCAAAAATAGTATTTTTCTAATCAGTGCTCTGATCTCAAAAAAAAAAAGAGTGTCATTTTAAACCTTTTTAAATTTGCAATCACTGTCACTGTGTCATTTGGAACTTAAATATTAGGCTTTATTCTTCTGACGAACTTCTTCTTTTTGTAATTCTATCTAAAAGCACTCCAGAAAAATGAATGCGTGTTTCCTTACTCAATACTGCCGTTTCATTTTTCAGTATCTCTTCATGTGAATCTGATTAGGACTGATCATTTCCTTTCATCTTTGTTTCATCACAGTGATCAAAATTTATTAATTGTAATATTTTCTATTACCTTTTTATTTTGTTTTCTTCTTCTTTATATAAATTTTATCTTATTTATCAACCATATAAGTGCACACATAACAGTTATTTCTTGGATTTAGAATGTTGCAGATACATAAATTACTTCCCTTTAATTGTAAAAACGCATTCAGATAACATAATTTATGAGCGCTTTCATCTTCCAAGTTTTAACCTCTTTCTCTCATTTTGTAATATTTTTAGCCAAGCCATTAACACAAGAGGGGTATTCACAAAGAACAAGCCTTAAACAGAGCCGAAACATCATCATCTCTCGTTTAGTAATTCTTCAAACGGTTTTCCCAATCTCATTATTTTTCCTCCAATTACTTTCCAGCTCTGAACTTATCAGACAAACCTATATTTAAGATATGCTGATGTTTTTCGAATGAAGAAGATATAGATTATGACAGATTCATGCTTCATGATCCTTGCATGGATTATACACACTGACTCGTAATCTAACCTCTTGTTTTCCCACATCTTGAAGCATGGATTTGGCACAAATTTGTGTAGCATTTTGTTGAAATTTTTTGCAGTTAACTTAATAGTAGCATATTGGACGCTACAACACTGCAAATATTACCACTCACAAAATCCAAATATCAAATCTTTCAGTTGATTTTCAAGAAATTTATGCAATAAAATATAAATATAACTTTACAGGTTGAGTATATGTAATAATGAATATGAAGATTCATACACCTGTCGCATATCTTGAATACAACCTTTACGGTAATGTTTCCAAGTGTGAATTATCTCTTCAGAGTGAAAACATGATATTATCATATTTATATTACATCCCAGCTCTTAAGTATTTTCCTCACACTTTTTAACATATAATTTTCTGCTGAGTGGACTTTAAAGTCAAACAAGGATCCGCAAGTGGGCCACGATGAATGGAACTTTTGAAACCTTTATCAACCGCAGGAATGTATTCTTTAAAGACGTTACTACGTATATATGGACTCAAAAACACCAGAATCTGATGTAATGTACATTGCTTGACAAGTTCTTGCAGCTAAGATGTTATATTGTTATTTACCCTTTAATATAGTTTATTTGGAATAATCTCTTCTGAAAAGACTCCCTTGATATAATTATATGTAGACATTACGTGATTTGATTTAATCTCTTAAGACCCAATAGTCTCAACAAAAGAAAATGGCAGATTATCCACAGCAATCATTCCCAATTTTTAAATGAAATTCTGTTTCATTTTCTCTTAAAAATTTCAAATCTTTGACTGTTTTATTAATTATTTCAAAACAGTTGTCAGGCTGAAAAATCTTTTTAATAGAGTAGAAGTGATGATTGGAGACATCGAATCAACTTCTACTTTTGAGTCCTGTGAATATCAAGGTGAAGTTCGCCCACTGTTCCTTTGAGGATTCAGATATTCTTTTATCTTTCATAATGTATGGTGGTTTAGATCTATATCCTTATTCAAAGATGATCAGGTATAAAGCTTTTTGGTCCGAGTATTCCGTAGTATATTTATACCTTCTCTTTGGGTTTCTTTATATAAAAGGATTACCAGTAGAGGCCAGTAGTTCCACACGCTCACGGGTTTAGGCCCCTTTGAAATTAGCGAGCAACTGGCGTCTTAGAAGATAGTATACTTGAGCATC
This sequence comes from Trachelipus rathkii, assembly GCA_015478945.1. Taxonomy (NCBI): domain Eukaryota; kingdom Metazoa; phylum Arthropoda; class Malacostraca; order Isopoda; family Trachelipodidae; genus Trachelipus; species Trachelipus rathkii. Next base: position 52,094 of record JABUQX010117772.1, read on the forward strand.
TACAGAAGTATAGGGGGTTGGCATCTGGGTATAAATTGTGCATCGGGATACATACTTCAATGCATGGAGTTGTATCTATTCCTAAATATGATTATATAATATTATATATATTTAATATATTATATATATTAGGTGAACGAGTTATACTGAGGAGACGGATAATATAGTGATATATATATATATATATATATTAATTTATATATAATATATTATATATAATAATATATATTGAGTATAGATATTACTATAGTATAGAGGTAATAGTACCGCATATGGTAAGTATTAAGTAGACAAGATTACATTCATCGCGGCTGGAGATTCCGACGATGGCTCCCAAATATTAATCTTTCTACATTCCTCGGGTCCTCGATGAGCTCGACCAAATTACTATCGTGGGGCAATCACTAACTTATTACTATGTAATCTGCCAGGTATCAATAATGATAAATATATATGGGGCTATAATGGGTCTATCGGTAAAGTAAGAGTATCGGATTACTCATAATACTTCCCAGGTTTACGGTGTATGTATATAAATTGGGGGTAAGTAGGACAATTATATTTAGCAGTATATTAGTGAGTAACAGATAATTGAAGAGGGAATATACCTCCCTCCACCATTAAATTATATTGTATTTATGTAAGCGATGAAGGAAGGCTATGGTCAGAAACTGGTATACGTTATATATAGATTGTAAGCATGTTGTAAAGCTCTGAAAGGATGATAGCTACGTCATATAGAGGCCAATGAACGTGCTCCTATAAT
>JABUQX010117773.1:5000-12500 GCA_015478945.1 Trachelipus rathkii
ATATATATATATATTAATATATATTTTATTTATTATATAATTATATATATATATATATATATTATATATATATATATATAAGTTTAACATAATAAATATCTTTTTTATTATGTTTTAATTTAATTCACAGAACAATTCGTAAACAAATTGATCATATTGTAAGTTGAATTAGAGATGGATCTAATAGACATTAGTATATATATATATATATATATATCTATATGGTATATTATATATATATTTATATACATATATATATATATATATATATAATATATATATATAATATATATATAATATATTATATATATCTTATTATTATATATATATAATATATATATATATAATATAATAGTAATATCCTTATATATTATATATATATATATATAGTATATATATAGTATATATAATATATATATAATATATATATATAGGTCAGATGTTCTAAGCTGACAATCATGTAACTAGGAACGGCAAGCGACTACAGTAAGCAATTTATAAATATTTGGAATCAGCGGAAACTTTTATGGAAGTTTTTATTTTTTTTTTTTTTTGCATTTATTTGTTGGAAATATTTAGAATTCTTTTTTTTTATTTTCCCATTTAGGGGGCTCGAGCCGACGGGGGACAGAGGGGGACAAAGGTCCCCCCTCGTCCACCGGGAGGCCGAGAGAACCAGACTCCTGCATCTTTGCGTTTACCCTATGGTATTCCTTTAGTTAAACAGAAGATAAACACTATGGTATTACTTTTAACTAAAGATACAAGGGGAAACCGCAAAGATTGGCAGAGTCGGGGTCTCTCGGCCTCCCGGTGGGGACGGGGGAATTTTGGTCCCCCCTCTGTTCCCCGTCGGCTCGAGCCCTGTAAATGGGGGGGGGGAAGTTTTTAAATAATTCCGATGAATAAATGAAAAAAAACCCTACTTAAAATTTTCACGCAGATTCGAAATATATAATTTGTTTTAGTGTAGGTGCTGCCAGTACTCGGATACACATTTTGCGAGGAGAAACTGACCTTTTTTTGAGCCCAATTTTTTAACCTGCCTTGACCTTTTTTGACCTTTACCTTTTTGGGCTGACCTTTTTTGAGCCAAATTTTTTACCTGACCTTGACCTTATTTTGGCCTTTACCTTTTTTGGGACTTTAACCTTTTTTCGACCAACCCTTCCGTCTTCCATGGGCAATTTTTGGCCCACGGTATTTTTCGGCAACCCTAATTTTTTGAGAACCCATTTTTTGGAGCAACCTAAGTTTTTTGGACCGTAATTTTTTGAACGAAACCCAAATTTTTTGGCACCCTAATTTTTTTCGGCAACCCTAATTTTTTGGCAACCCTTCGAAGTAAGGGTTGCGCCAAACGGTTGCGTCAGCAACCGTTGTACGTATTGCCCCCTATTTTTGCGCCCCCCCCCTAATTTTTTCAGACCATAGGGTCAGATTTTGTCCCCGGTAATTTTTGTCTTCATTTAGGGGCTTTAGCCCTATTTTTTTTTGATGTCTTTACCTTGTTTTGACCATGATATTTCGGCCTTGCCCTTGCAATACTACATGGGTCAATCTTTGCCACACGGTAATTTTTGCCCCAACACCTAAGCCTACCCAGAGCCTCCATATAGCCTACAACCCAGCCTTCCACATGCCTACACCAGGCCTACACCTAGCCTTCAATAGCCTATAACCCAACCTACCTCCTCAATCCTTCGCCTAGCCTAATATCACCTACACGCTAGATTCCCTCAGCCTCACGCTAGCCTACTCACCTACACCTAGCCTCCCACCCAGCTTTCACATAGCCACATACTACACCGCTACACCTAGACTCCACCCAGCCTTCACCCTAGCCTACACCTACACCTACACCTAGACTCCACCCAGCCTTCACATAGCCTACACCTATACCTAACCTACACGTGTCCCCTACAACTTTGATGGCTCAATTTTTATGACTCGGCATTATTGATGACTCATCTTTGATGAATCCATCTTTAGCGTTCATCTTTGATGGTGCCTATATTGATGGTACAGCTTTGGGTGGTCTCCAATCACCGTAAGGAGTATCTAGTGACTGTTCTATTAGTGTTCTATGAGTATTCTATGAGGTGCCAGGTGAGTGCCAGGTGAGTGCCAGTGAGTGCCAATGACGTGCCAATGAGTGCCAAGTGAGTGCCAATGAGTGCCAAGTGAGTGCCACATAGTGCCAAGTGAGTGCCACATAGTGCCAACTGAGTGCCACTTTTTTCAAGCCTTTTCTAGCCTCCCCTGAGCCTAGAATAGCCCTAATATGGGTGTCTACCCCTAGGTTATAAGGTATGAGGAATCGAATGGTTGTTATATTAGAAGGTGCTAGAATGCTTCCTACTATGAGTTAGTGATTTTTCTAACAGCTTATAGCATGGCAAGAATATATATCTAACAAGAGCTACACACATTTGAGAAAGTGACCGAAAACGTTTCAGAGTCCAGCGTCCGCAGCGTCAGCCCTCCGCGAAACCGCCGGCGCGTGCGCCCTCAGGCCGCATATTTCCGCGTAACCGGCCGCCGCGTGCGTCCCGCATGCGCAATATTTCCGCGTACCCGCCGCCGCGTGCGTTCGCAGACGCAATATTACCGCGCGAACGAAAAATATATCAATGTAAACTATTCACAGAATTTCTTTTCAAATATTACTATGAGTCATTCATTTTACTACAATTGTACGAAATTTAATTAAAAACATATATTTACATACCTTTAAAGCAGTAATCAGTAACTCAAATAGAGGTGTTACCTAACACCTAAGGGGATTAGTATGCTCTGTTGTTTTACTGCTTTACTGCTTCAACTTTTCTGCTTTATGCTTTAACTTTCTGCTTTACTGCTTTAACTTTCCTGCTTAACTGCTTTAACTTTCTGCTTTACTGTTTTAACTCATATTTATTAACATTATGTTTTCTTTTATACTTTTTTTATTTTTGTTTTAAATACTTTTTATTTATTATTTCTATGTCATAAAATTATTGTATTAGATGATTTAATGCACAAATTAAATTTGGAAATAGCAGAAGCGTTCACAGTTTATTCTCACCATCTAAATATCTCTGTGTTTTTCATTACGCAGAATATTTTTCATCAAAAGCAAGCATATGCGAAGTGATTTCTTTAAACACACAGTATTGTTGTTTGTTTGGCCAGAGGAAGAGACATGAGTCCAAATTAATGTAATCTGGCAACTCCAATGTTTCCCCTTCAAGGAAAGCAGTTCTTCAAAGTATATAAAGAGGTTTAACTTACTTCGCTCCCTCAACGGTTATTTGAATGTGTGAACTTCACCCCAAAAACCACGCAACAGTAGTAATTTGGCTCTCCGTACCACATTCTTCCCTATGAGATAGAAACTGTATACATACATGAATAATGAGTGCTCTAGTTGCAACGTATTTACTCTTATAAAAAATTTTAAAAAGCTGAACCTTCTGAAAAACGTAAAATGATCTGGTGAGGATAAGAAATTCATCCAGTGTGTATGCGAAGTCTGTGTTAAATCTTATAAAAGGAAATGTTCCTTTAAACAGGCCTCAGAAGGTAAAGCTACGGCGTTATAGAAACATCATTAAAAAACTCTCCCTCATAACATAAAAATCTGAAAAATACAAAGAAGTTACTACAGAGAGGAGGAGGGGTATTCCTACCATTACTCTTCTCCGTTATAGCTCCACTGATAACTAAGTGGTTGTCTCCATAATGAAGAAGGTTGTGTACTTCCTATAATGAGTATGAAGAAAATGAAAGTATATAAGTACACGCATCTGTATCATGAATTCAAGTTCCTCAGATTCATCATTCACAACCTCAATACGGCCAGTTATTGCCACACCTTGCGCAAAATCCCCAATCACAGTTTCATCATTCACTACCCCCATATACGCAGATATTACAGCCCAATGCCTTGACATTACAACCTCTTTCACATCAGCAACAACAGCTGCACCAACAGAATCCTTATATTGTGAACCCGTTGTAAAGGGCAGCTCAATCACCTCTCTCTCTCTCTCTCTCTCTATATATATTATATATATATATATATATAATATATATATATATATATATATTATATTATATTATATAAATAATAAAAATGTGATATTAGGTCACAAGGGGATAAAGAAAGAGAAAAAGATTTAAAATAACATTTAATTTATAGCACAAACATTAAACAACTAAATAAATATGGTTGGAAATAAATACATAATTATGATTTAATCCAAACTATGCCTATTTAAAGGTGTTTTTTCTGTTCGTCTCTGGTACAAACGTTTAATTTATCTGATGCGTATAAAAGAAACAGTGCCTGATGGGACTGAATCAGGTCTTGGCGTAACGGGATATTATCTAAGTCTGCTAATCTCGCGTTGTACATTTACAGATTAAACTTCTGGAAATTAATAGTCGAAGTTCCTTGTTTGAATATCTTCCCAGTCCCTTTTACCACGGGCCTTTCTTCCAGTTACCGTGAGAGATCAGTGCTATCAAACCACAATATTTGATCCTTTAAACTATTTCATCATCAATCTACGATTCTGCCCGCTGCTTCATTCAAGTTAATTGGTTCCTTTTAAAAATATTTATATAAAGCTATTACCTGATTTACGCACTCTAATAGGTAAGCTCTCCTCTAGGATATTTTTTAAATTTATCTTCATTTTTCACTTCAAGTTTTACTTCATTAGGAATATCTACATTATCGGCTAGCGGGATACGTAGGGATGGATGTAGGTGCATGTCTTAAATCCTTATCACATTTTTTTGTATGGCATCTTGGTAAAAAGAGGCGTTTCTCATGGATGTTTAATGTCTGAATTTTAATTATTCTGTAACACTTCTTTTCCTAGTAATTTGGTTAATCTGTTCAACTTAGGATCATATAACTTCAATGAGGGTAGAAGGCTGCTGAAAGCTAATGAAATCGTTCACAATATAGGCTTCTGTTGGTGCAGCTGTTGTTGCTGATGTGAAAGAGGTTGTAATGTCAATGCATTGGGCTGTAATATCTGCGTATATGGGGTAGTGAATGATGAAACTGTGATTGTGGATTTTGCGCAAGGTTGTGGCAAATAACTTGGCCATATTTGAGGTTGTGAAGTGATGAATCTGAGGAACGAATTCCTGTACAGATGCTGTTATTATTATACTTCATTTTCTCATACTCATTATATGGAAGTAAGCACCTTCTTTCATTATGGAGACAACCTTAGATATCAGTGGAGCTTAGATCGGAGAAGAGTAAATGGTAGGAATACCCCTCCCCCTCTCTAGTAATTCTTTTTATTTTCAGATTTTTTATGTTGAGGAGAGTTTTTTAATGATGTTTCTATCAACGCCGTAGCTTTAACTTCTGAGGCCTGTTTAAAGGAACATTCCTTTTTTAAGATTTAAACAGACTTCACATACACACTGGATGAATTCCTCATCCTCACAGATCAGTTAACGTTTTTCAGAAGGTTTTAGCTTTTTAAATTTTTTTTATAAGAGGTAAATACTTTGCAACAGAGCACTCATTATTCAGGTATGTATAATCAGTTTCTATCTCATAGGGAAGAATGTTGGTACGGAGCAATCTCTGTGCGTGTTTTTGGGGGTGAAGTTCAACACCATCAACATAACCCGTGAGGGCATCGACAGTAAACCTCTTTATAATACTTTTATGGACCTCTTTTTCCTTTGAAGGGGAAACATTTGGCTGGCTAGCACATTGATCTGACTCATGTCTCTTCTCTGCCAAACACAGCAGGCAAATACTGTGTGTTTTAAAGCAAACACTTCGCATATGCTTGCTTTGATAAAAAATATTCTGCGTTATGAAAAACACAGAGATATTTAGATGGTGAAAATAAACTGTGAACGCTTCTGCTATTTTCAAATTCAATTTGTGCATTAAATCATCTAATACAATAATTTTGTGTCCATGTATATTGTCCAGCGATCTAGATCAATCGTAATATGCCTTCATGAAATTGAATCAACATCTTCTATATTCTTTAATTTTTTCCCTGAATAAAACATTATACACCATCATATTATTTTTAACAGGCGGTTTGCTCAAAATCCATTCCTTTAGAAATATTTAATAATAGAAAGGTTAAACGCCGACATCCTGTAGGGTCCGAGCTAACAACAAGACATGTAGACGGACTTCGGAACGTAAATTTTTCCACATCCATACTCGTTAAGTGAATAATGAATTAACTGATGTTTAATTAAATAGGCTGTAAGCAGTAAAGTACAATGGTTTAAAATAAAAATTTCGGTACAATTTCTTATTTAAAATAAAAATGTTTTATATAACAGGAAAACTCTCTGTGGTGTTTTTTAATTTCTTACATTAAATAAAAAAAAGTATTAACAAAATAAAACACAATAGAAATTAATAAATAAAAGTATTAAACAAAAATAAAAAAATATAAAAGAAAACATAATGTTAAATAAATATGAGTTAAAACAGTAAGCGAAAAGTTAAATGCAGTAAAAGGCAGAAAAGTTAAAGCATAGTACAAGCAAGAAAGTTAAACGCAGTAAAGCAGAAAGTTAAAGCCAGTAAAGCAGTAAAACAAAAGCATACTAATCCCCTAGGTGTTTGGTAATAACACCTCTATTTGCATTTACTGATTTAACTGCTTTACGGTATGTAAATGTAAATGTTTTTAATTAAAATTATCGCAACAATTTGTAAGTAAAATGAATGACTTCATACGTTCTTTGAAAAAGAAATTCTTTGAATAGTTTACATTGATTATCATTATTTTTTAGTTCGCGCGGTAATATTGCGTTTGCGGACCATGCGGCGGGCGGGTACGCGGGATATGGCGCCTGCGGGCGCACGCGGCGGGCGGTTACCGGAATATTGCGCCTGAGGCGCACGCGTGCGGCGTTTCGCGGAGGGGCTGACTGCGACGCTGACTCTGAACGTTTGCGGTCACTGTCTCAATGGTGTAAGCTCTTTAGCATATATACTTCCTGGCCATGCTATAAGTGTTGAAAAAATATAACTCATAGTAGGAGCATTCTACGCAACTTTCGTAATATACACTATTCGATTCTCCATACCTTTAACCTAGGGGTAGACAACCCCACTCATTAGGGCTATTCCTAGCTCACGGGGGCTAGAAAAGGCATGAAAAAAGTGGGCAACTCAGTTTGGCACAGGTGTGGCACTCTCACTTGGCGACTATGTGGCAGCTCACTTGGCAACTCACTTGGCAGCTCACTGTGGCACTCATTGGCACTACAGTTGGCACTCAACTGGCAAACTCACCTGGCACTCATAGAATCACTCCAATAGAACCTAAATATGAAAATCACTAGGAATACCTCCCTTACGGTGGAATTGGAGACCACCAAAGCTGTACCATCAATATAGGCACCATCAAAGATGAACCGCTCAAAGCTGAGACATCAAAAGATGAGTCATCAATAATGCCGAGTCATAAAAATTGAGACATCAAAGTTGTAGGGGACACGTGT
>JABUQX010117773.1:17500-20000 GCA_015478945.1 Trachelipus rathkii
TATATATATATACATATATTAGTGATGGGACGATTCCACAAATTTCCCAGCCGATGCCGATTTCGCGATTCCGATATCGTCATACTAAAGTGCCGTATCCGATTACGCGCATTTCCGATTCCAATTCTTTATTATATATTATATAACCTACTCTTCTATATACAACTACTCATATAGCACCCCTCGCTTATATTCATAGGGGTAGAATTAGCCTATATAATACTATATTATATATATATATATATATATATATATATATACTATATATATATATATAATCAAATATATATATATATAATTTTCCTAAAGTCACTAATTTTAGATATTTAAAACCATTATAAATTAATGTTATAGATTTCTCTTATATTTTATCTTTGTTAAAGAAATAATTAGTTAATTACCATTTATTTATTTAACCACTGAAAAACAATATTTAATAAATCTTACAATAAAAATGAACTAATTTTTTTCTTTTTCTCTCTCTCTTATATTTTTTGTTAAAAAAAATTCCTATCTCTATGTTTATAATCTAATGTAAGATCTTTGAACCTGCATAATTACCCTGCTAGTCCTATTTTGTAGTTAAATCATGATCTTCTTAATGTTGCTATGGGTGAGTCAAAACATTATACATTATCTCCCGTTTCTGAATGCATCCGATTTTTTAGGAAGAATAAATTGATCCTCCAATTCTGAAGAGTCTCACTTTCCACGGAAAAGGGACGAGCTTGAATATTTTCTAGGCAAGGGACACCCAAATCCGCCTCGAAAGGTTCCTTTATTCGATGACCACCATTGTAAAGGACTTTCTGATTTTTTAATAAGTTTCATATATATTTTAATATTGGCTGATTTCTACTTTTATACCACATCTTCAATTTTTTTTCAATATATGTGTCCTTTTTCCTTGGGAATGAGTTTTTTGCTGTTTTTTAAAGTCTTTTTCTCTTTAATTCCGAAAAACAACTTTCAAATACAGAAGCTCCTAAAACTATTATCTCAGTACCAAGACTTTATATTTCGCCCCTATTTTTCTGTGTATTAAAAGGTAGAATAAGTACTCTGAAAAATTGGTTTAAAGTAGTGGAAACTGTTTTCCTTTGCCTTTATACTCCCAAGAACAGGAATATTCTCATCGAGCACATACCATATGCTTAAAGAAATAGTTCTTTCTCATCTTTTGTTATAATTGTTATAATCATCCTCAAGGAATGTAATTTATAAAAGCATGGATCAACCTGAAATAGGTTAGCAAGTATCAAGATTCTTTCCGTAAAGTAAATGCGATCTAGGTTTTTACTGAATTTTTCCATGCTGATACTGTAGACCCAAGTCCCTCAAATAGTTCTTTTTTTTCTGACTCTTTTAAAAAAAAATGCAAATCATTTTCATATTTGGGATTATTGCTGATGCCATTGATTCCTTGTGGCTCAATAAATTTGTACAATCAACAAAATTTTTAAGTATTTTTAGCAATTTTTCAAGAACTTTCCATTGTTTCTAGGCATAAGGTTTGAATGACCACTGCAATATAAAATGAGAGCCGTCTTTTGTTCAAAAAATTTTGAAAGCATATGATACTGGCTATTACATCTGGTTTGTATATCCTGAATAAATCTGTGCTGTGGTAAATTAAATCTAGTTTGATATTCTTCATACTTGGAAATAGCTTGGGGAGAGTGATTAAAATGACCTACGATTTGTTTGCATATGGGATATTTTTTTTTTTACGTCTCTTTGTTCAAATATGGCATCATTGAGAACTAGTGTCAAAGAGTGTAATAAGCAAGGTAATTTCTGGAATCCTGCTTGTGTAACTCCTGCAGCCATATTAGGTGCGTTATCCCTTACTATAACATGAATTTTATTAGCAGGAATATTGAATTCTTCCATAACATTTTGAAGACAATCACTTATATTAGATGCTGTGTGAGATACGTGAAAGGTTGAAACTCGAAGGATAGCGATTTATATTCAATAGCTCCAAATTATTACAAGCCTACAAGGCAAATATTTCACTGCTCACTGTTACGAGTTCACCGGGTAATATAATTATCAAAACAATATTACATACATGAATCTAACGAACATTGTCAAATGTCTGGCTGTCTGAAATCCTAAACATGATAATCTTAGGCTCTACGTAAAGATGCGCCGCTCAAATCCAGTTTTACTTAATTAATAGAATTCAGGGAACTGAATTATATTATCGTGACAGGAAGACTTCGAACATGTTTTTGAAATATCAATGCAGATAGAATTAAATTTATTTTCACAGATGTATAACGCAAAGAATCGGCAAAGACATCGGGGTATATTTGCCGATTCCGATTCCCGATTCCTGAAAACAGCCGATTCCTCCGATTCCGATGCCGATTCAGATTAATCGTCCCATACTATATATAGTATATATATAATATATATATAATATATATATAGAATATATATAATATATATATATATATATATATATATATATATACTATATATTATATAATAT
>JABUQX010117774.1:0-12500 GCA_015478945.1 Trachelipus rathkii
CAAGTTGGTATACTATACTTATAAGCAGGATCCGAGCGTTTGTCTGATGTCTGGGTCGTCTGCTTTTTTTATTTACACCTGCGGAACGAAGTGGTAGGTAATGGTTTGTTGAAGGGAGCATTCGGCACCGATTGTTTGTATTGATTTTAAATTGATTTCTCCACATTTTAGTCAGTAGTAGTGATTCCAAGGAATAAACGGTTTGGTATGTAAAACCAGTCCAACAACAAAGGAGAGTTCCAAGTTCAGTTTCCTTGCTTGAGTATACGTTGCTATGAAAGGGGGTTGACGCGTTAAGAGCTCCCGCTCTGAGCAAGATGCTGCGTGATATACTGGTCTTAGATGTTCTGGGCGTCCCTCTGTTACGATGGTTTTTATCTGGGCCGACTGGTGTTTATTCGCTCCATTAGTGATTCGAAATGGAGGCATATACTGGTGTATGATGTCCCGTTGCATCATTTCTGGTGAGAGGGCAGGATCACCGATGGTATAATTTGTACTCTGAGTGCCCCAATCACGAATGATGCGTTTCTGGTTATACGCATGTAGATCTTGGATTGGAGGAATATATAAATAAATCTTAACCTGAGGATTCTTCTTTTTAGCAGCCTCAGTTATTTTTTTCATTACCTCAGGTACCGCTTCCACGGAAAGATCCACAACAGGCTCGAAGACGGTGGCAATGTTGTTATCGTGATCCTGCAATTCCCGCCTCTTCCAGGCCATGGTGGTTAATGACCATAAAAATATGGTTTTCACCTCGGGGGTCATTAGGTTTTGAACCCTTACGAGGCACGAAGGTAGTATGCGGCCTGAAGCGTAGTCCGATTTTACAGAGATACCGTGTTTCAGGTGAAGATATCTCTTTTGATTCATGAAGATAGAGACCTCAGAAGAGCCCACGGCTAACAGTAACGGCATGTTGAATCGTCCGGTCCGGATACTCTGAGAAACCGACAGAGATGTTTCTCGATGTCTTGATACAAGCCGAATCAAATCTGAAAAACATCATATATCCGGCAGTTATTGAGTCATGGTAGAATTTCCAATTACAAAAGACATGCATGAACATTTCCTATTCTAAAATAATTACTTTCTACATAATAACTGTCATGAAGCGAAAAAATGAATTAGAGTAAAACTAACTCATTTTGACCTTCTTTAATTTCTCAATAATTTTAAAACAAGAGTTAATATCCTATCTTTGAGAAATCGACTAGTTATAAAAATAATTTTAATTTTATAAGATCAAAATTTCTGATTTTAAGATAAAATAAAGGGATATATATTCTTTCCATAGTCAGAAACGAGCTGCTTGGAAAATTACCATATCTGTTCATCGAAAACACACCACCTCAGTAATAATGAAATTTTTATTTTCATTATTATATATTTTATTTCGAAAATACAAAAGAAAAAGTAGATATAGAACAACAATCCTTCTATTTTCATTATATACTTATTGAATCATCCATTTGGTCCTATGATTTTTTAAGAGAGAGTGTCCCTATATCCAGGGCTTAGCATTGGTTCATGAGAACATGCTTATTATCTATTCAGGAACCAGGACAATCGTAAAATAAGTTGTTAAAAGCTCCTTCCGGCCCCACAACGCCTGTCATGAACATGACAGGTTCGTTGGAACCGAGAAAATGGTATATATATAGGTATAATGTACAATAGGGTATCATATATATATATACAGCTTAATATTATATAGTATATATATATATATTATATATATATATATATATATATATATATATAATATATATACTGATATAGTATATATATTATATAATATATATATGTATATATATATATTTAAGTTGGGTGAGGTATGCGGTTTTCGATGACTCTATACAATAATAACTATATGCATTTTGTTTGATAAATATATACTATATGGTAATATAATGTTATAACTTTTAACGTATTTAACCAATTTTTGGTTAAATAACGTGAGGAATTCAATTACACAAGACTTTTTTGATATTTTAGTTTATAGTTTTAATCTTTAGTCTGCAAGCATACGCGAAGAATCCAGACACACAAGATCAATTATGCAAGAATCATTTACACCAGGAGGGTTTTTCGTCTTATAAGTTAAAGGTTGTTGACGATCAGGCACACTAGAAAGCATACATTCAAAACAGCTTCAATAGATGAAGATGTTTTAGACAAATAGTTCAGAAGGAAGTTTACTTAAGAGATTAAGAAAGATAGGAATAAGATTTTTGTATAACTTATCTGGTTCAAGGTTCAAAGATAAGTTATTTGGCCAAGTATTTTATATTAATTTTTCAGTCAGTAAGTGAATGACAGAAGTTTCATTTTCTAAACAGATGAAGCAAAGCCAACCTTTATTCTCCGGGCTTATTTACTTCGTTATCAGGACACAATTGTGTCATTTTATAACCCCGAGACAAGGTTATAAAAGACTGGTCCGTCTTCTATGGCGTACATACTCCAATGGAGTCGACATAACATTGGGGAAATCTGGAACTGATCCTCTACTCCTAGTGCGAGGAAGATCATCCATTTGCATTTCCTCCAAGATTTCATCATCTATATGGACCAAAGTCAAATTACTATTATCCAAATGGACGTTATTGGGATCACCAATTACCTCTCCCACTATTTGAAAAGGGAGAATTCTAGTCTCCGAGACAAGTGAAGAAACCATTTCAGCCGACAGGGATATATTGAAAGAATTACTATTTGGCGGGCTGAAACCATAAAATTCAGTCCTTTGAGAACTGGAAGAACTATCTAAGCTAAAAATGTTTGGTCCATCGGTCGGCAAATCACCCACAACAACTCTCTCCGACAGATCCATAGGATCATCGGAAGAGACTGAGGGGGAATAGTTAGGTCTTTCCAGAAAAAAGGACGGTGGATCCGTTAGACTCAACCTAGATGCTTCCAGATTAGGACTTTCCAACTGCGATGCTTGGGAAATTATAAGGTCTTCATCATTATTAGTTAACCTTACAGGAGAAAGGATAGAGGGGTATTTGAAGCTAATAGGGTATTCATGTGAATACATATCATAATAATCTAAAACAGGGGTAAGTATTTCATCATGGTTGACCTCCAGAGTACTACCATGGTTCATAGGAGAACTAGTAGGAATATTTAGTAAATCTATCTCGGATAAACTAGAATCGGAATCGGTCTCAGGTAAACTAGAATGGATAGAATTTGATTCGTCCGAAGAATGGATAGGTGAAATAGGAATTACGAGAGGAGGGAGCAAAAATTTAACCTCTTTGTGACCTGAAGATTTTAAGGACTTTGAAGACAACCGAGGAACTAACTCCTCCATACTAATGTTAAGGTTTTCCCTTTGATCCCAAGAAGTGGGCTCTATTACAGGAGTTAAATTGGGCAGTTGAATATAGTCACTTACAGAGATAGGATTAAAAGTTAAGAATCCCTCAAAATCAGCCTCCTCCTCTAGGGAATCATCGCTATTATTGAACAATGAAGTATCAGCGATGGACTCTGACTCACAAGAATTAGTAGAATCAGTCTCAGACTCAAGGTCGCTGGATTCAAGAGAATTTTCATCCTCCCCATCCAACAAGCTTTCCTCGTCCGAGAAAAATGCATCACTAATTTCCTTATTTCTAGTCAGGTATTTTCGTAAATAACCAGGAATCTCAATCCATTCCCTTAAGTGGGAAAAATGGACTTTTTGAGTTCTACTGGGGGGATTAGTATTTCTTTGTATGACATATGCCACCCTATTCGGGTTCACGTCAACAACGGTAAACGGCCCTTCCCACTTATGATGAAATTTAAGAGCAGTACTTGGCCCAGTTCGTATTACTTTACGAGCTACTTTTTGACCAACCTTGAAAGGTTTAAAATTGGCACTGCCCTCTTTCCAATATTGGGGAAAAGTATGCATCGGAGAATGTGATTTTTGTAATAAATAATCAGAAGGTGACATGTCCAATGCACTATGATAAGTATTATTATAAATTAAAATAGAGGACGACAATTCCTCATCCCAAGTAGCGGGTTGTTCCAGAACTAAGCATTTCAGTAGTTGAATTAAACTCCGGTTAAATCGCTCTGAAACACCGTTACTCGAGGGATGAAGGGGAGATATTCTCACATGTTTAATATTGTGTTTTTGTAACACCTGTTGGAATATCTGGGAAGTAAATTCAGTTCCATTATCAGTTAATATACGATTTGGAACTTTAGGAAGGAAAGGGAGAACTTGGTGCTCCAGTTTCCTAGATACGGTCAAGCTGGACTTGTCGGCAATGGGAACTACAGACACCCATTTAGAATAATGATCAATAAAGATCATACAGTATTTATTTCCCTTAAAAGTTTTTGGGAATTGAATCAAATCCATGGCACATAAGTCAAAGGGATAGTTGGCCAAGATTTTCAACATGGGTGGAGTTATATTGGAAGAAAAGTTTTTCTGCATCTGGCAAACAGGGCAGCACCGCACTACATCGGAAATTACCTGGTTGACCCTAGGATGCCAGAAATGCTTGTATACCAACTGAAGCAGCTTGTTCCGACCTATATGGGCACAGGATACATGGAGGCCCAAAACTATGTGCATTAGTAGGTCCAAAGAAATCGCATATAACAGATTCCCGGACGTAGTTCTGTAATACAAGATGTCATTTTCCAAGACCATTTGTTTAGAATGACTTTTGTATGGTTTAGGAACCCTTGTTGCCAATTTATATTGTTGTCATTTTTTTTAAAGCCCTTCAATAAATATCGAAGGGTACGATCATTATTTTGATCGTGGATAACATCAGTATCGTTAATATTAGTATTGACTACCGACACGTTTTTCACCTGTATAGTAGAGGACGTCAAATTGGACTGGGTACAAGTTGATATGCCATCGGCCACCACAGTCAATTTTTTTCCTTGAAGATGAATCAATTGTTTTCGGGACATGTCAGGTAATAGGTGATTATCCCTAAGAGCACAAGTACCAAGTATCAATGGGTTATCTACCATGTATTCCTGGGGAACTATGAAAAACGCTGAAGGATGAGTTACAAAACCCATATTAAACCTCAGGATTATGTTTACATAATGAACGATAGGAATTCGTTCTTTATTTCCGAAACCACTGATGGCCTTTACTCCTATGTCTTCGGAAGCCAAAAGCTCTTTTGAATTCCCTAGGAAAGGAACAATCTCGAAGCTTATTAGAATTAATACGCCAGCCCCACTGTCCTAAAGGCAATCAGTAAATGGGAGCAATCATGATCAACGCCAGCTTGAGCAAAGACGCAGATCAAAGGTTGCAATATTCGCCTGACACAAGTTAATGTGGCATACCGACCTAATGTCTTCACTGCAGCAGTTAGGAATAAGGGTTTATTACAAAAATTTACTCTTCTGTGGTTATCCCATAAAAAGTTAATAGAAGGATGCATCCAGTGTTCTTTTAACAGAGTCATTTCAAATTACCTTTTCCACAGAGTTGGACGGGTCAATCGCCTCTGTGGGGACTGGATAGTGTGTTAAACAACTTGATTTTCGGGACGAATGTATCAGCAACCCCCCTTTGCAAACGAACCTTCATAAGTGAGTAACACGTTACAGTTTTTCAGACACGGGTCTATGAAAATAAGGTCGTGGGAAAGCGGGCTTCTCAGTTTGGTTTAGCCGAAGTTTCTCTGGTTTCGGGGGTAAATAGGAACTGCGAATAGAACTTTTTTATCGCTCCCTGAAATGTAATTCTTTCGGAGGAGTTCGTTCAGAATCACTGGATCTTGGAGGGGTGCGTTGAGAACACCTCATTCCCGCGTGGGGACCTCTACAAAAGGGACATACTACTTTCCGGTTATTTACGGGAGATGATGGAGGGGAGTTTCTAGCTCGGCATTCGGTATTTGAATGGCCGGTCTTCTTGCAGTAGCTACAGACCCCCAGGTACTTATAGCATTCGTGCATCTCATGCCCTCGCTTCTCACAGTAGTCACATAAAAGATTCATTCGATCTCCCGATCCTGAACGACCCTTTCGATTGGCGTTACGATGATTCGGAGCTCTGGAACGGTCATCATTTCGAGGGGAATTACGAACAGTGTTGTAGACCATACGACTGCTATTATTTCTTTCCTGGGGACTGCGTTGGCCGAGATTGGAAGGACTATGATTACGGTTAATTGAAGCCTTAGGTTTACGCTGTTCAACCTTCTTACGCAGCACATCAGTCCATCCAGGAAGAGCAGCATTTATCTGTATCACTGACTCAACAGATTCGTTTAAGTCTACTTCCTGGTCAGCTCGAGAATAAGTTGATGGGCCGACCTCACAGGGATTAGGTTGGGACAAGGAATTTGGGAAAGCCATGTTATCGCTGTCCAAAGAATCAGCGAAATTCACTATATTTTCCCATGAAGCTCGACTATACCCGTCCAACTCCATCATTTTAATATATTGACGGACGAATGTTTCAATATATGGAGGCAAACTACAAAGGAAAGCTATTCTAAGGGAATCGTGATCTCTCATATCATGTCCATGATATGCTTGACTAGCTAGGCGCTCCAACCGAAGGGCAAACATTTTTATGCTCTCGTTAGGGTATCGGTGAGCAGCATGATACTTCTGTATTCGGTCTTCTTTTTTCTTTCTTTCCTCATCTCTATACCAACACACAAGATTATCCCGTACAGAGAAGTATTCACGGTTATCTTTTATGATTTCTAGGTAGATGTTCAGAAATTTGCCTTCCAGCTGCCGACCAAGCAGTCTTAACCATTGGTGATGGGCATTTGGGTAGTGCAAACTACAATAAGCCTCAAAATCAGCCAGGTAGACTAAGAGATCTTGTTCCGCTTCATATTTGAACTTTCCAGGATCCACAACCTTAAGCTTCTGAGAGTTCTTGAGTAACTGAGTAAGAAGCACAATGGCTTCCTCCAGCATATCAAGTCTCTTTTTCATATGTGGTCCTGAATACATAGAAGGTTCATTTTCGTCAGGAATACGACGTTCATAAGGTGTTTGGGAATATCCTTGTGGAAAACACCCAGAATAGACCCGAGGGTCAGTTGATAACATCTGGTGCTCCGGATATTGATTTCTTGGCATTTGTTCTCGGGGAGGCTGTTGTAATTTATTATATTTCTCTGAAAAGTCAGCCTCCTCCCTATTTATAGGGGATAGAGAATCTCTATTGCCTCTACCCATATCGGGATTTCTAAAGAGAGACTTAGGTTGGTTAAAAGAATTTACTGGGGGTATAGAATTATGACGAAGACTGGGATTAGGAAGAATTTGAGGTTTAGGAAGAAAATTATGAGTAGGCACAAGATTAGGATTAGGAATAAGAGTAGGATTAGGAATAAGATTAGGATTAGGAATAAATTGATTTCTAAGATTTTCTACATAACTAGGTGGATTAGGAAGAAAAGGCTTGGATCGTGATTGAAATTGGGAATCTAAGGAAGGTTTATTATCACGATCATATAAAGAAGTGGTATTTTCAGGCATATGCACATGATGGGAATCGAAGTCAGGTGGAATACCTTGACCTTGATCATGGTACTTTCTCCGTTCAACATTACCGACTGAATTTACTTGAGCCAATTGCCTTTCACTGAGTAATTTATCCTTATTGAGTTTCATCAATAAGTTACCCATTTCGGACTCAGTGAAAGGTTTGTCAGAGTTGGTAACTAAATTTAAGTCAGAGTTGGTAATTGAGTTTAAGTCAGAGTTGGTACCTAAGGGTATATCAAGAGTTGGAAACTCTAAACCATTCTTTATTTTCCTCAATTCTATTCTTACATTCAATCTACATTAATTTTATTACGAAATCAATCAACACACACGCAGTTCTAAACGTGGATCTATGCGAACAGCTGCAAGAGAGGGATCGAAGTCCACAGCTTCTTGGCTATCAGCACTATGCCTGTTTCCAAGTCTTTGAGTTGAGTTTTTTCTGACAATTTAATTTTAGTTTAAAGGAAAGTATTTCCAAAGATTGGGGAGGGTTATTACTAACTTATCGCTATCGAGTGATGCTCTCCGATTCTCTGGCAGTAGCGTGAGGAACAAATCAATATAAGTACAAAGAAGAAAGATCTTTTGAAAAGAACTTGAAAGAAGAATCGATGATTTTCAGGAAAAAAAATAATGTGACGGTGTGAGGCGAGAGTCACAATGCCAGTGCACGCAAGGCGCAGGACTCAAACAAGAGTCCCTGTTCGGGCGCCACTAAATTTAAGATGATGTTGGGGAGAGTGACGAAGCACTCAGTGAATCTGACCCGACGGTGAGGTACCTCTCTCCGCTCTTTCTTGTAGATACAAAGTCGAAGAAATAGAAGATTTCGGAGGTAAATTTATAAAATATTACGTAGATGTTAGGTTTGTGATGTTCAAAAATAGTGGTTTGAATGTCTAGTCAGCACAGCAACCACCTGACACCATCAGGGGTAATACGGAGCAGGTTAGGTTTTCTCCGTAACGGAGGAAGTTAGTCTATTAGGACTCCGTAGGCCTGCTTGAATGACTATTCGAAGAGGATTGTGAACGTTGATAACATATAAAAAAGGTTTATAACAATCTAAGCTTTTTACCTAGAGAATGGTTTATAAGGGTATAGATCTTTCCCGGATCTTTATTGGACGTTTAATCCGATAAGTTCTAGAAGTTTACTCAGATATGGTTCTTGAAGATTAAGAATATTAATGTCAATAAAATAACAAATGATCAAAGGATATTGACACACAGTAAAAAGTATTATTTTTACTAAACTCGCTCAAAATTGATCCAAATTAAATAATGGGATGTTTGTGTTGTAAAAAGTTAATAGTAACACAAATCCAACCCCAACATATAGGAATAAAAATGAATATATATAAGTTTAGAATAATGGAATCAGTTAATACACCTTGGAGAAAAGTTCAACGTATAAAAATTTGGGTGGGGGTAAAAAAAAAAAAAAATTTATGTTACAAGAGCACAAGACAGCTCTGGAATCAGATTACAAAAAATATAATGAATTTAAATTGCTCAATGCATATGAAAATTTAAAGGGAGAAATAAGAAATTGCAGACTCCACCAAATGTGAATATGATGGAACCTTATGAATTGGGCCCTGGGGCGGGAATGGTTCCAAGAGGGAAAAGCTGATGAATTCCGGGCCAGTCACTCTGGCTGACAGTACTATCAAGAGGACAAGACAGACCTCAGCTGCCGAAACCCAGAACGATTAGAATTGAGGCAGGGAGCAAAGATTCCAGAATAGAATCAGTCGACTCCTGAAAACACCTCAACGAAGAAACGAAATTCAAGGATTGAAGTCCAACCTTGCAGTAATGCACCCGAGAAATTCGACTTAATGAATCTCACTCAAGAGTATTCAAGCATATAACAAACGGAATTTCAGGAAAAGGAATCCCAAACATAAAGAGAGACAGGAATTCAGGATGAATCCCAGCCTAAAAAATCAGCCAACAATTAAAATTCAGGAGATGGATTCAGTGAATGAATCTCAGTCCAAAATTTAGAACACACAGTGTGCAGTGTCAAGAATAAACATATTGGGGTATTTTTACAATTTATATTTTGCTCCCATAAATTTTTGGGAAAAAAAAACAAACAAGTTTATAAAAAAGAAAAAAAAGTCCCCAACCCAATTATAATTCCCTATTCTATTATAGAAACATAACCCTGGGTCACTTGAGACGACACGAGTGTGGGTAAGCTTTAGCGACGGTACCAATAGGAGGTTTCTGTATATGGGGAACAAATGGATGTTCACGAAATGGACTTCAAAGAGCAAGAACAGTAAACTGTAACAAAAATGTCAAGTTTAAGACTATACTTTGAATATTAATTACATGTTATTTGATTAGAATTACGAAATAAAAATTACAAACTTAATAATGTGGTAAGTTATATCACTAACCTTGAAACCAGCTAGATATGCTTTTCAAGTTCTTCAAGGTGTGATATGTGAGCACTACTATGGATATATAACCATCTGTGCGTCTGACTATGTTTTTAATTAGTTTTTACTTTGTTAAAATATTAAATAGTTATCTTAGAAAGAGAACAAATAATTATAGCATCATAAAATATTGTCAATTTTTCCATAATTACAGCCATAAGATGAATAAGATATATTAATACAGGCTGGATCAAAAATGGTTGCAAACGTCCAGACTGTATATAAAAAACATTTTCAAGGATAAACATTACCAGAATAAAAAACAATAGCGAAATTGCCAAAATTTGACACCCAATGGATGCTGATCAATAATCTCCATATATTTATATATATAATTATATATATATATAATAATATATATAATAATAATATATATTATATATATTATAATATATTAATATATTATATATATATATATATATATAATATAGTATTATATATATATATATATAATATATTATATATATTATATATATAATATATTTATACTTATGTATATATATATATATATAATATATAATATATATATATATATACTATATATATATATAATATTAATAATATATATATATATATATCTATATATATATATATAGTATATATAATTATAATAATATATATATCTGTGTGTGTTGTGTGTGTGTGTGTCTAGGAGGTACCTTGATATCTAGAAGTTTTCACTGTCTTTGAAATGTATTTTTTGTAAATTTTCCCTTGTATAGAAACATGTAAATATTATATAAATTTCTGTGGGACGTTAGTTTGTTGCCAGAGTTAGCTGCATCCCAAAGTACCGTAGAAAATAAATTAAATTATATATATAATATATATATATAGTATATTATATATAATATATATATTATATATTATCTATAATTATATAATATAATATAATATATATAATATATATATATATATATATATATATATAGTATTAATGAAGGTATCGTTGGTTACTCTAAGAGTGTTGTTTGTTCATAATTCTGTAATAAAATTATGATTAGGGTGAGTGACTGTATTATGTTAATTTCTTTTCGTGAGAGATAGAGTGAGCGAGAAAGCAATTGGTTCAATAATTATAAATGTGTGTAGTAGGTAAGTTGTTAATTGCAGGAAGTTTGGTCATTTCTAATAATAATTATTAAAATTAGGTGTGAAATGACTGTAATTAAATGTTAATTTCTTTTCGAAGTGTAATCAGATATTGAGCGCAAAGTGTTTGCTATATATATATAATACTATATATATATATATATATATATATATATATATATATATATATTATAATATATATATATATATATATATATATATATTATATATATATATATATATATATATATAATATAATATAAATATATATATATATATTATATATATATATTATATAACATATAATATATATAATATATATATATATTAATATATATATATATATATATATATATATAGTTATTTATATATATATATAATATTATATATATATAATTATAAATATAGAATATATATATAATATATATATAATATATATATATTATATCATATATATATATATATATATTATATAATATATATATATATATATTATATATATATAATATTATATATAATATATTTAATATATATACTAATATATATCTATATATATATTATATATTATATATATATATATATATATATAATAATATATTATATATATATATATATAATATATATATATATATATATAAATATACACACAAAAGGTGGGCAACCGTTAATGAGAAAAGTTAAACGTCTTTAATTAAATTAATCGTTAAACAAGAAAAATATTAAACGGCGTTAATCATCAAGCGTTTATTGTAAAGAATGTAGGCGGAAGTTAACGTTAATCGTTAACGTTAACCGTCTTCAAAATATGACAATGACAGATTTGGTGAATTATTCAGTGTTTATTATATTTTCACGTTCAGTTGCTGTCCTGCTTTCACGGGAGTTGTGTGTGTTAGCGATGTTTTACACCTTTTATTATTTGTTATATAATTAGTGTATCCTAAGTGTTTTTTGTAATATTTTAAATAAAATATACCATTATTTTTCAGATATTTTTGGTAGTTTATAAAAGTGATCAAATATTGGTAAAGTTAGTGATTTGAGTCCGCACGGAAAAATCAATACAGAATTAATGTTATTGCAAGTGAGCAACTTAAAACACAGAAAAGAAATAGCAACAAAAACTTGGGGGTTTCAACCAAACAGTTAGTAATATTAAGAAGAAATTGAAATACGGTCACAGTTTGAGCTCAAATAGGGTTGGCAAATTTGGAAAGAAAAGAAAAACAACACCCAGGGAGGACAAAAAAATAGTTCAAATGGCTCTGAAAAATAGAAGACTATCATGTGGGAAGCTTTCCAATGTTCTATCAGCAGAGGGGATTATTATTTGTAGATTTACTGCCAACAGGAGGATATTAGGTGCTGGATTAAAAGCCTATCGTCCAAGAAAGAAGCCTAGACTAACTTTAGAAATGAAACGGGCACGTAATGCTTGGGT
>JABUQX010117774.1:25000-27500 GCA_015478945.1 Trachelipus rathkii
CTCAAAATGCTCCATTTCCTTCTCCTACTCTGTGGATCTTATCTTCTTCCTTCACCCCTCCTTCCTTACCCAAATCGCAATTCCCTAAATATCTGAAAAACCTTTTTACTTCTTCTAAATTCCTTCACCAGCTAATCCGAGGTTGAAACCAGAGCCACTCATCTGTTTCTTCCTATTCAAAAACATAACACTTTACTCTTTCGCTGGGGTTTATCCTAAGACCGCTTTTGTCCACACAACCCTGCCTCTCAAACTCCCTTCCAAACCAAAATACTACAGCCCTTTCTGAATTCTTCCGCCACTAAGGCAAGTATCATCCGCCAAATAGTATCATGTTCACTTCCCATCTATCACCCCTATCTCCCTCAACTTCAACCCCTCTCCCCTCCCTCATCATTCCTCTGCAGACACTCTCCCATAAATAAATTGAAAAGCCACGGTGACATTACACATCCCTATCTTAACCCTCTCTTTACCCCAAACATCTCACTCTCCCCCCCCTAAATAAAAACTCCCTCACACACATGTCTGCTATTCCCTATAAAGTGCCCTAATACTTTAACCTAATTTTACCCCCTAAACTCCAATCTCCCCTCCAAGCCCTTCCATAATTTCCCCTCTTCACTCTATCATATGCCTTTTCTCAGATCAAGAAAACACCCGTACACTTTCATTTCTTTCTATATACCTTTCTCCCACCACAAGCATCTTCATCCGTGAATACTTGATTCCAACACCCCTTTCTCACACCTAAAATCTCCTTGTTCTTCCCGCCAATCTCTCCTCCGTTAAATCTCTCACACCTCTCAAATTAGTATTCTCATACACTTTCCCTACTCACATCTAAAAGAGCAAATACTCTCTTATAAATTCCCACAACTCCATCCTATCGCCCTTTCCCTTTATACAGGGGAACCAATCAACCATCCTCCCAATCCTGTGGAACCTCTCCCCTTCTCCAACATAAATTATATAACCTATACAGCCATTCCTCCACCCCTCTGCCTCCCATCTGTAACATTTTCATACTCACACCATCTAGACCTGTGGACTTTCCTTTTTTTTCCTTTAGTTAACGCCCTAATAATTTCATCCATTTGTATTTCCAAATCCCCTTCCTGCCCCACTTCCCCCCCACCCTCACCTCTTGTAAATCATCCTCATCTCTCCCACCCATTTCATTCAATAATCCTCTAAAATTATTCCCGCCCATCTTTTTCCTCACCTATATCCTCCCCTCCTAGCCATTCCCCTTCCTCTCCCTTAACCCTCTCCCCTACCCTCCTTCTTCTTTCTTTTTTTATTTACTTCTTTCCAGAAATATTCTTGCTCCCGTTTCAAAATTTTCCTGGTCACTTTTTACAAACATTCCTTATTTGCATTTCCCTTTCGCCTCTCCACGCCCCTCTTTGCGCCCACTCTAACCCTTCTATATTCCTCCAGCTTTACCTTCTCCTATTCCCCCCAACCATTTCACATAAACCTCTTTTTTCTTTTTCACCAACTCTTTCACCTCCTCACTCCACCATTCACTTCCTTTCCTTCTACTTGCTCCCACCCTTTTTACTCCACATATCCTTCTGGCCTCTTCACAAATTGTCTCTTTAAATCTCATCCACTCCTCCTCCACTTTCCCTAATTTCCGTCCCTCTCACGTTCCTCCACTTATCCTCCATACCCCTCATAAACTCCCTTCTACACATTGCCTCATCTAATTTTTCCACCTTTATGACTTCTATTCTCCTCTTATTTTCTCTTTCCCTAACCGTTTCCTCTCCCCCTCCACTTAATATAACAGACACCTAATAAGTGATATATATATATATATATATATATATATTATATTATATATATATAATATTATATATTATATATATATATAATATATATATAATATATATGTATATATATATAATATATAATATTATATATAATATATATATAATAATATATATTATATATTATATATTATATATATATATATATATATAAGTATATATATATATATATATATATATTCACAGTTTGAATATCAACAATATTATTATTAATATTATCTTATTTAACACATATATTTATTAACATTATGTCATATATATATATATATATATATATATATATATATATATATATATATATATATATATATATATATATATATACTAATACAATAACATAGATAAAAATATATTATAATCTAACATATATAATTATATAATAATATATATAATATATATTTATATAATATATTATATTTATATATATATATATAATATAGTATAGTTATATATATATATATACTATATATATATAAAATTTATATATAATATATATATAATATATATATACTATATATATATATATTATATATATTTATATATATATATATATATATATATTATATTATAATATATATATATATATAGTTGTCATTTTCTCTAACGTTTTATACGTAAATGGGTTCCTCAGTTCAATTTTACCCACATAGGCTTATATTTCA
>JABUQX010117774.1:32500-35000 GCA_015478945.1 Trachelipus rathkii
CCGTATATATATATATATATATATATATATATAATATTCAATCTATATAATACAGACCCTAAAAAAATAAAAATATATATATATATATATATATATATATATATATTATATTATAATATATATAGTGGTTTATATATATATATAATACATATGTCAATTATATATACATTATATATATATATATATATATTATATATATATAATATATATATATATTATATATATATATATATATATATATATATATATATATATATATATATATATATATATATATATATATATATATATATATATATATATATATATATATATATATAGATTGGGTTATGAAAGAATCAGAGGGGGGGTGAGGGAGCGAGGGATGGTGTGAGAGTAATGGAGAATGAAAGAGAGTGGAGGGTGCCCTACCTATTATATGCGGATGATTTAGTTTAGTGTGGCGAATCTGAAATACCTTTGAGGGGATTAGTAGAGAGAGATTTGGCAGGTGTGTAAAAGGAGGGGTTTGAAAGTAAACGTAGAATAGAGTAAGGTTAATGGTTTTGTGTGAGGACAGTCCTCGGTGTAAGTTATGTTAGATGGTGAAGAGCTGAAACAAATGTCTGAGTTCAAATATTTAGAATATATGGGTGATGAAAAGGAACGGATGAATGCAGATGTAGTATGATAGTTGTGATGGAGGAAGATGGCTGGTGGCCATTAATCCTTAGTGGATGCAGGGGAATAAGTCTTGAGTGTGGCTAGGGTCTTACATGACGGTATGCTATTACCTGTGCTAATGTATAGTAGTGAGAATATGGTCTGGAATAAGAGGTACATATATAAAGTATAGATATAGAATTTCTGCTGGGGCTACCCACGCATCTTTGATGGGTTGCTCCTGGGTTACAGGAGCACTAAACCAAGTAAGCCACGCCGATATGGGCACAAGATGCTTGTTTCGATAAATTTGCAATAATAATAATACGATGAAAAATTTCACTCCGCCAGGACTCGAGCCATCGACAACAGCGTCGCCGTTAGACAATGTACAGGAGGCTCTCCACTAGTCCGATCTGACACCACAAAAAAAATGTATCTTCGGGAACAGTTTTCAAGTCTCCATGCTTCGATATCACTGCTTTGGAAATGGTAACTTATTTAAATCGCAATAAGAAGGGTGCTTTTAACAACTACTGGGCTACACTAGCATTCTGCTTAGTTTGCTCACCGTGTTACAGAGCATCCAAAAAAGTCAGGCACGCGACATGGGAACATCTTCTTGTTGCGAATAATTTGCATAATCAGACGAAGAAAATTCACTCGCGCCCAGGACTCCGAACCGTGCAACAACAGCGTCACCGTTAAACAATGTACAGGAAGTTCCACCACTAGTCCGATCGACACCACAAAAAAATAAGGTATCTCTTTACAGTTTTCAAGTTTCCTGCTTCGATATCACTGGCTTTGAAACTCGATACTTATTTAATCCATAGAAGGGTGGTTGAAACCCCTGCTGGGGCTACACGGCATTCCTCTGGGGTGCTCCTGGGTTTACAAGAGCAACCGACCAAAGTCAAGAAACGCCGACATGGGCACACATGCTTGTTTGCGACAAAATTTGCAATAATAAGACGAAGAAAATTTGCACTCCGCGCAAGGACTCGAACCAGCGCCCAACAGCCCGTCCGCCGTTAAGACAATGTACAGGAGGGCTTCTACCATTATTGCGATCGCGCTTCCATAGAAAAAGAAGCATCTCGGAAGTTTTCAAATTTCTTGCTTCGATATGCAACTGCTTTGAAAACTCCGGATATTTATTCAAATCCCCATAGAAAGGGTGTGGAAACCCTGCTTGGGCTAACGGCATTCCTGGCTATTTGCTCCCGGTTACAGGAAGCAACCAACCAAAGTCAGACCACGCCGATATGGGCACAACATGCTTGTTGCGGACAAATTTGCATTAATCAGATCGAAGAAAAAAAAAAAAAATTTTTTTTTCCCCATTTAGGGGGCTCGAGACTCGAACGCATCGAACATCAGCGTCGCTGTTAGACAATGGTACAAGAGGTTAAACCACTAGTCAGATCCGGACACTCAGGAAAAAAAAGTAATTTCGTTTACAGTTTTTTAGTTTCCTCGCTTCGATTTCCAACCTGGCTTTTGAAAACTCGATACCTATTAATATCCACAAGAAGGATGTTTGGGAACCCCTTCTGGGGCCTAGCACGGCATTCTTCAAGGGTGCACATGGGTAACAGGACCAAACCGACCAAGGTCCAAGGAACCCAACAGGTGCACAACATGCCTTCTTACGAAAAATTTGCAGTTAAAAAATAAGACGAAAAAAAAATTCGCGCCGCTCGCGCCAGGACTCGAACTATCGACAACAGCGTCGCCGTTAGACAATATTCAGGAGGCTCTAACACTAGTCCGATCCACCTCCCTAGAAAAAGAATGCATCTCGGAAGTTTTCAAATCTCTCCTGCTTCAATATCACTGTTTTGAAACTCGACAC
>JABUQX010117774.1:40000-42708 GCA_015478945.1 Trachelipus rathkii
TATACAGAAAGCCTTACTTCGTTGTGTAAATAATTCAAATCAAGTAATATTGAGTTTTATAGCAACATTATTCGATTTAACCAGTTTTAAATTTCTTAAATAACCTACACCCCTGTCCAAAACAGATACATAGTGTCTCAATTTGGGAACATTGTCAGTGCAATAAACTTAGTGAAAGTACCATTATTCAACTCTCCGAAAAAGAAGACAAATGCAGACACAGAGTTTAAACCATATTCACTCAAGCTAAAAATGTATCGACAGCTTAGTAATTGAAATAAGCAATTCCAAGAACTAACGAAGTTGCCCAAGAAACATAGTCTGTAATGTCTACATCAAGATTTCCGAATCATACTTACATGCATCAGTTTTTATTCGGCTATTGATGAATCTATTTTTTCGTTGACTGATCGATTTTTCTCGCATTAAACCACTATCATTTCACTTCAGTATATTTTTCCAGATAGGTGCAATGTACCTTATAAGCATTTTGAAAAAAGCATCCTCTTTTATAAAGACGACCTTCCAGACCCTCACGAGGAAACACTAAAAGGAGAGTGGTGTCTCTGGCAAGCTAAAATGGCTGATGGAAAATGAAAAAACCCAAAACGGGATCGGTTGTGCTAAAGGTGATCAAGAGGAGGTTTCTAACTCATTTCCTCGTCTCCCTTGAATATCCCTTATCAGTATTTGCCTGTAGTCACCGCAAACAGTAGAAAAAAAACGCTTTTCGAACATTAAGGCGTCGAAAACGTATTTAGCGGAATAGTGTTTTATGGGAGAGGATACGCTTTCAGGTCTTTAGGTTTTTCTGCAAATTAACATGCCAAGTTTCTCACCAGAGTCAGCCACATGAAAATATTTTGAATTCACCGGTCGGTCAAAAACAAGGAAACTGAAATTGACCTTATAAAACCGATGTTAAGTTCTTTTATGAGAATATTATATATATATATAAATATCATATAATAAATATATAATATATATATATATTGCTATATATAAATATATTATATATATTATATATATAATTATGATATATATATATATATATAATTACTATATATAATACAATGCGGGACGTCGCCAGCTTCAACCTAGGGGGGGGAGCTTATTTTAATAAAGCTTATATATATATATATATATATATATATAATTTAAGTATATATATTATATACATATATATTATATATATATATATATATATATCTATATATATATAAAGTATATATATATTTATATTACTATTATATATAATATATATAAGAAAGAAAGACATAAAACTAGAAACCATTTTGTATGGATAATTAGAATAATATTTAAAAACAAATTAATTTTATTAAAACAATAGAACATCAAATACAATATGCAATGATGGAAATTCACAATATAGAGCAGTTGCAAAATTGATATTATTAAGAAAGTAATTTCCTTGGGGTTTCCGAACGCAAAATTATCAAACCACTGCTGTTTGAATAAAATAATCATAATTGCCAAACACAAATTTTCTGTGTACACTCATCCATAAGCCAGTTTAACCTGTCGTCTTTCATAGTACTTCGCAGCCAAGTCCCTTGATACCTTAGTTGAGTATTCTGAAAGAAAGTGTTTCTACTGTACTGGGGTGCATGTTGGGCGAGTAGTGTCATCCAGCCTTTTTCGGTCGACGGAACGAAAGGGTTTGCCAGTCTCCTTTAAGACTTGGGAGACTACAAGATCTTTTAGTTCTTTAACTACTCCAGTTTCCTGTCCTCCAAATTTTGGTTACTAAAGTTCTAGGCTCTTCTTCCCATGCCTTCCTAAGTGGGTAAAAAACTACGGAAAATGAAGCTGTCTTTTCCTTTTACTCATCGATTGTTACGAGTAGCATGTGGAAAGGATTTAGATTTAATGCATTAGCAGGTGTATTTTCAGTAGAAAACCGTATTCAAAGCAAGACAGTTATAAAAATCAGATACGGAGTTATAAGGCATCTTCTTCAGAAACTCCGTGGGATACATCCGCTTGATGGATGCTGCGATACTGCTGCCTACCCAAAAATCCGGTGGTATATTCAGATCAAGTCCCAGTTGCTCCGCGATTTTGATTAGTTTCTTTTAACACTTCATCGAAGGATTTTTTTCTTCACCTTTCCGGTGGCTCCTTAAACACAAAAATTTTCCGAACAATATGTGAATGTTAACTGGCGAAGGTTTTTGACGATATCCAAGAAGGTCTTAGATTTGGAGAGAATTTACACTGGCTCTAACATCGCAGAGTATTTCGCGGTCAATATCATAGCCATGATGCATGAATGCGGGACTTACAATGCCGCTGAAATGCCACTGAAAAGCCGCTTTTCTTGTGGGCGGAGTATTTTCACCTTCAATGGAAAGGATTCTTAATGGCTTGCATCAATTCGTACAATAAAGTGCTCCCTTAAACAAACTCTGATAAACTTGTGTTTGTTCGAACCTCTGGGTCTGCATAGGCTTGAGTGTTTGGCATTAATTTTCTTCTCAGAGCCGACTCGCCGAAAAAAAACGTAATAATGTCCTTTATAGTTTCGCCCCACAGTATTTGGGGGCGGATTTCTGGGGTTTTGGGTGGGTTAAAAATCAAAATTTACTAACCTAGATTTTGGTTTGTCGTGAAGAGCCATGAAAAGAACATTCTTTTTTTTTAAATCTTTTTTCCCTCAATATTGCTTTGGACAAATCCTCCTTCTT
>JABUQX010117775.1:0-5000 GCA_015478945.1 Trachelipus rathkii
GTAGGTACTGTGTCGACTTATGCAATGACATGTTTTTTACGTTATTTGTATTTCAGTCAGTAGGTACTGTGTCGACTGATGTAACGACATGTTTTTTACGTCATTTGTATTTCAATCAGTAGGTACTGTGTCGACTGATGTAATGACATGTTTTTTACGTCTACAGTGCTCACGAAGCACGTCAGAGATGCATAGGTATGGGACAAGGTCCCATCCCTAGCCTCTTCGATCCTAGTAGCAATTACTAGAGAAGTTCCACTCCTTGAATAGGACTCTACCCCTAAGGTGTGGAACTTTTATTAAAGAACCACACAACGATCCTAACATCAGTTGGCCAATAAATAAAACTTCCATTCGGGTATAACTAACAATAAGCAATATACCAGGATTCAACCTCCTTCAGTGAAGCGGTTTGATCTCATTGGCGGCAATTACCTAGAGCAGTTCTTCTCCCTAGAATATCGACATTGGGTAAGCTAATTCCTCTTCTCACGGTAGTCTCCTTCGTCATAGATAGGTATATTGCCCCGGAAGCATGTGGCCATATTTTAGCCTAAAACTACTATCTTTCTCCAATGCTTAATAACTTGCGAAATAAATACGTTTTCAATCATCAAGAGCATGTGGATACAGAATTTTCAATCTAGGTTTTCTGGTGCTTATCATATAAATCAAAGTTTTAGTGTAATTCTCGAAATCTAGTTTTCGTTTTAATTTTATCCAATTCTAGTTGTGGAGTTAACATTTCTTATAAAAATCTAATGTTTATGCTCTTTAATATTTAATAAATTACCTACTTGGTTTTGATATTTCTTAAGTCGGTACCATATTGGGCTCTATAAACAAGATTAAAAAAGTAGCTTAATAACTTGAAATAATTGAAACCGGTTATAAAAAAAATATGAGTACAGTAACATGGTATAAAATAAAATCAAAATTTATAAAATGATACTGTGATTATTAAATCCCTAGGCACACATATTCTTACCGTAGAGTATAGGCGACTCCTCTTTGGTTGTCGATGTGTTGAGGCGAGTGTTTTGTTTGTGTTTTCGACATAGATAATCTATTTCTGTTAAGGTATATTATCTTAACCGTGTTTATATTGGTAGCGCGTCCTTCACAGATATAAATAGGTTATTCAACTTCGGAGTTTCAATTCATTTTTTGTGTGTTCTTGTTCTTGTTTTGATCATTGGTATATATGTTTATGCAACATCGTAACTCTTTTACTTTGTAATGTATTGTTTAGAGTCCTCTTTAATCCTCCTGAAAGAAAATTCACAGTACCGGTCATCTGCCTTTTTTATGTGTAGAGTGCATAGTGCATTATCTGAGTTGCACTTATTCATCTTTGCATATTGCGTAGTTTCTCAGATTATTGAGTGTTTTATCAGCATGTGTGTCTCATTTTTATTGACTCCTTTATCTTTCAGTCATCACTTGCTAATTTATTCATGGGCCGAGTGAGTAAGTGTTGGTCGATCATCGCTTGAGAACATCTAACCTTTGGTGTTCTTGTGGTCCCTTAGGCACACCTTTATCTCCAGTCGCCGACATTTACTTTTTTACTTCCAGTCATTTAGGCCCCTTTAGTAGGGGACTTTTATTCATTATTTTTTTCCTCGTCTGGCTCCTATCTTTTTTATCTCTTGTCAGTTATCTCGACTTCCTCAGCGAATGGATGTAGTTAAGTGCTGATCACTCACGTGACCGAATACGGTCCTTTGGATAAGTAGATACATTGCTTAATTCTAATATTGTTTCTAATAGTGTTATCTGTGCGGAGTCACGCCTTTTTCCAGACTATATCATATATTTTAATTATCTAATATATATCAAACTTTGTATCGTACCTTTACTGTCTTTTCTTTTTCTAGGTATTATATCTTACCCTTCTCTAACTTCAATATCATAATAATGATAAATCTTTCTAACGTTGGAATCTATATATAGATACTCCCCTATACGCCATATTATTACGCGCTCCATTTACTATTGGCTAATATAATATAAAATATTTGATTAATTATAAAATGTATATTCTCTTACAACTCTAGGAAGGGTTTTAAAGACCTGTCAGAATTCGAAACCAGGAAGCGATTTTAGACCTGCATCCCTTCAATGACTCATAAAACTATCCTATCTCCATACTCATGTCGTATCAAGGGAGAGGATTCATTTCGTTCTCAAAAGAGAGTTTTACAACGATGGTCCAGACTCTTTCTAGGTAGCTTTATCATCTTGGTCCCTAGCTCCTTCCAGCTTTCAATCTTGCATTATCCTGCTGGCACTCTTTCTCCTGTGATGGATCCATTGCAGGTATGATTTTTTCATCACAGCTCATCAATCTGCTAATTTTGTCTTATTTCTATATCCTTCTTCAACTCACTCTTTTTCTTGTCGTTTTATGATATGGTCCCTTCTAGTCCTTTCCTATCGTCAACAAAACGATAAATAATTTTTGGTGCCCACTTGTCATATCTATATCATCTCTTGTGGTCGTACTCTTTATTATCTGCCCATAGAGATGAAAAGTTGAAAATGTATAATCGAATACTCGCGAGACTACGGAATATAACTTATGACCTCCACGCTCATTTGTGTCTATATTTCACTTATTAGTATAAGTATCACTGCTTGGCAGCTCCCATATAAGAGCCTAATCTACTTGTGCTCCCGTACATTATCCTAAACTCTAATGCAATTATTCATGCAGACACCATGTTAGATTTTAATTTCCTCATACTTTATCTACTCAGTTTGCCATCAGTAACTTCTTATCTCTTCTCCTTTTCTCTACTGACAATTATTAGTCTTTTTTTTGTGTCAAGTCAGAAACGGCTCTTTAGGCCTAATTCGCATATGAAATGATCACTATTGGGCCTTTTGAACAACATTTGAAGCGGAGGCGTGAATGTGCCATGCAGTCATCTCGCTCTTTTATCAGCACGGCCAGTCTTAACGGGTATGCAGAATTCACCGTCCAATCTTCCATAATACTCTCACGCTTTCTTTATTACTACATCCATATGATTCAAACCAAATTGATGAAGAATAGCGCTTCTGTTTGACTCCGTTTTCACCTCAACATTCTTATTCTCATTAACCTGTCTCTACATTACTTTTTTATCCTATTTACCAGATAGCAACGATGTAATACTTTTGTTTCTCTTAGGGCTCTCTCACTGTTACCCACTGCATATTCTTTCTGTAGCACTCTCCACAGTTTCTCTTTAGGCACTGAATCAAAAGTTTTCCTCAGATCTATGATAGCTATATATGCTCGTTTATTATATTCCATACTTTTGCTATACGTAATTCTCAGGAAGACAAGAGTCCTGTCATGCTTCTGTTCTTTCTATATCGTGAGTGCTCCTGCTTTCAGTCTGAGCTTACTACATCTCAGACGATTCTCTCTGAGTATTCTCTCTGTGTTTTTTTACCAAGTGGTCCAACAAAAAATTCCTATGTTGTTTTTGAAGTCTCCTGTATCTTCTTTTCTCTTATATATTCGGAACTATAATTGCACTTTTCCCACCCTCCTGGTCTACTTCGCTCTCATTTCAACACTATTGAGCAAATTTCCGAAATTACTTCTTTCAAATTTTCTTTCTTCTTTTTAATTAGTTCCATGGGTATCCATTTCCCGTGCTTTTACGTTTTTTCATCGCTCCAGAGCCACATCTCATCTTCAGTAGAGGGGGGAGGGGGGGAGGGGTGATCTCTCCCTTTCATTCCTCCACTTTCTACTATCCGTTTTCACCTCTCTCATCTGTTCATTCACACTTAACAGTTCTCTTTCTCTGAGGTATTCCGTTCATCTCATATTTATGTTTAATTTAATCACGTCGTACATGAAATAGTTTCCCTAGTATCTGAAATTGCATCAATCTCACACCATTCTCTTCTCTCTCTCTCATCCCTCATACATTGCATCTCTTCTTCTCTCTCATCTCTTTCTCTTCATCCTCTCTTCTTCTCTCTCTCTTCTCTCTGAAACAATTTCTTGCTATCACACACAACGCATATATATAGGTAATATATATACTATATACTATATTATATATATATATATATAATATATTTATATATATAATAGTATAATTATTATATTAATATATATATATATGTTATATATGTTATATATATATAGTATATTGATAATTATATTATATATATATTATTATATAATTATATCATATATTATATTATATATATATATATTATGGTAATACTCCATTCTATGTAGATCATATAAGCTAAATATATTATATTTATTTATATATGTATATATATTAATATATATTATATATATATATATATATATATATTTTATAATATATATATAGTATTATTATATATAATATATACTTACCTGTGTGTGTGTGTGTGGTGTGTGTGTGTGTGGGGTGTGTGTGTGCGTGTGTGTGTGAGGGCAGAGTTCCTACCCTCACTATAATTATGTAAACCTGTTCAACAGTCATGTAAAAGCTTCCCTCAGAAGAAATTCCTTTACACAAACGCACTGTATGATCTTGTTGAATAAAAAAGATCAACGTTTTAGTTATATGATCAAAGTTTGTGAGAGCCAATCACAAAAAAAGCGACGCTCAGGGAAAGAGTGTATATATGGATAAGAGAATCTTTGGGGTGTTAGTTACAGTCCTGCTTTATAAAGAGAAGGACGCTTGTAAGGGTTTTGGCATTTTAAAACAGGCTCATTATAATATAACAATGTCCCAATTAAATTGATAACTACCAAGATTGAATATATAAATTTCTGTGAATACATTAAACTACTTGCAAAAATTTTTAATCACTAGTTCTAGGAATAAAAATAAGAAGTGACAACCTTTTCATATCCTCTGTACCTAACTTTATTTGGTGTATATATATATAATATATATATATTATTTATATTATTTATCTATATATATATATATATATTATATATTATATATAATATATATATATTGTATTTATATATGTATTATATA
>JABUQX010117775.1:7500-12500 GCA_015478945.1 Trachelipus rathkii
TTCTTCCTGTCTACAGAAGAGGCGATGCTTGCTCTCGCCTACAAGAGCCCCAGCTCCCGGCTTGATAACAAACAGAAGAGTAGTTTTGATACGCGATGATAGATACGGTTGATATGTTTGATCGCCACAGGAGATGAAATTTGAGAGTAGTTTTGCTACTTTCCACAGCGATAGAGAAGAAGTAAGTTTGCTATTAATCTCCGAGAAAAGCTCGTCAATGCGCGGCCAGTAGCAAACAAACGTCATAAAAGAACCCCGAAGAAACAAACAGCCTTCACTGTTAAAGTCTTCAGTACTCCTACAAAAATTTTTGACCTACAAGTATGAACTTGATGACACCCCAACTCATATATATAATATATTATTATGATATAATATATATATATACATATATATATTTATATATATAGTAATATATTAATATACTATATATATATTATATATATTTATATATATATATATATATATATTTATATATATATAACTATATCATATACTTATATATATATTATTATTATAATATATATAATATATATAATATATATATAGTATAATACACTATATATATATGTGATATATAATATATATATACTATCATATAGAATATATAATATATATATATATTATAATATATATATTATATTATATATATTATATATTATAGTATTATATTATATTATATATATAAGTTATATATATATTTATTATATATATAATATATAATAATAATATAAAAGTTTTAGATTTGTTTCTAGGGAACCTCAATTTATTATGAAGACATGACCAAGAGCAAGGAAAAAAATCATAAAGTTTTTATTATTCAACGTCTCGAGCAGACAAGCTACCATATCAGCGATACTGAAAGACATATGTATAATCATGTTGAATAGATTTAAAACTTAAAATAATAAAGAAAAAATAGAAATAACAATGAAAATGCGAAATAAAAATAAAATAAAAATAAAGCAATAAGAGTTAGTAAAGTAACAAACAGTAAGTAAAAATATTGACAAAGTATGCTTGAAAACGGAGGGTTTAAAGTTAGGCGGGTTTGGAAAATTGAAACTTCATTAAAACAGTAGTAATAATTGGATTGGGGGGGGGGGGTTGAGGGGGGGAATTTAGGACATGAATACTAACGATGATGATGAGAATAAGCAAAATAAAACAATAATAATAAATAGTAAATATAAAAATAGTTGATTTAAAAAATGTAATACATAACAATAATAGCAATAACTAATTTTAATAATAATATAATAATAATATAATATAATATATAACTACTAAAGGTAATAACAATACCGTACATAATCACCACATGTAGATACATACAAATAGAAATGAGGATACTGGATATAAGGAATATAATAATAATGACATAATAAGTGTAGATAGGAGGAATGAACAGTAACGTGTGTTATGGCGGAGGTAAAATTATTTGGAATAGGATAATAATAAGGTAGAGTCGCTGAGTAGTACTGCGACATCGATGCTGTGTGCTATATATAGGGTAAGAAAATCACATAGTAAACACGACCTATTAATAGTGCAAAGTTTTATAGACTAGGAGAAAATTTAATGTTAATTAAGAGGTGAGAAACCGATAGAATTTGGTTTTGGTTAGAGCAAATTAAAATTGAAACATAGTTATAACCGGAGGGGGGACTGAAGAGTGTATATCGCAGAGGAGTAGAACGCAGAGTGAGAGTATTTCGTGAGAGGTTTGTAGAAGGTGTTTAATGTAAAGAGGATTCAAAGATATTTTGCTATGGTAGTTCATAGCGATTCTGAAGGAAGTCGATGAAAACAACTTTCCAACTGCACGTTTTTGGCATGCCAGAAGCGCTAGCGCGCGATCTGATGATGGATTGTTTTCAAGTTCCATGGAATCTGGAACGGAAGTTTGAGCGAAACGTTGTGTCCAGGTGTTTGTGAATTCTAAGTTGTAATTGAATAGTGTTGGCCAAATATCCGCCCTTGCCTGTCTGCACATGTAAAGTTATAGAACAACGGAAGATTATCATTAACGTGGGTAGTTTTTACTCTTTATTTTCGTAAAATGAACGTATGTGAGTAGGGGATTTACAAGATAAGGTTGGAGTTTTGGGAAGAAAGTCAGGAGGAGTTTTTGAAGGTTACAAATATTAAAGATGGTGAGCAGGAACTGCGGACAAAGGAAACATGTTGAGTACGCTGGTAATGGTATAGGAACCGTTAAGGGTGGGGTTTTAGGTCTAAAGCATAGTGCCAAAGGAAAGTTAATAAATCGAGGAATCAATAAATACTAGTGGGAAATAGCTTAAAGCTAAAAAAGCATCTTAAGGTAGACTATTTCAGGTGGATAATAATGCCAAGTTGAAGCAGATCTGTATCACGGTGGAGATTTATTTTTATTTTAATTTATAAAAATCTATTCAATATTATTATACATATGTCATTTCAGTATCCTGATGATGAACCATGGTCTGGCTCGAAACGTTGAATTAATAAAACTTTATGAATATTATTCATGATTTGATTATCTTATTAATAATAAAATATTTCTACGACTTTTTTCCTGCTTTGGCATCCTTTCATGGTTAAGCTATATATATATATAAATTAGTATATTATTATATTATATATATATATATATTATTATATATATATATATATATATATATATATATATATATATATATATATATATATAATATATAATATATATATTTATGATATATATATATAATATATTATATTATATATATATAAATATATATTAATATATATATTAGTGATGCATCGATACCATGGTATCGTATCGGTATCGGTGGTATCGGTCGGTTTTTGAGGTTCTGGTATCGGTATCGGTATCGGGAATTTTTGAGAGGAGTAGTATCGGTAATCGGTATCGGTATCGGTAAAATTTTTCCGATACCTTTAACCGATACCACATATTGCGTCTAAATTTATTTCAATACTATATATACTATATATATATATATATATATATAATAATATAATATACTATATTATTTTATAATCTTATATATATATATTATTATATTTATATATATAATAATTATCTATGTATAGTATAATAATAGTAGTATATAATATATTATAATATATTCTATCACTGCATGTCGCGCATTGGCCTCAGCAGAGTGTGTTCGTTAGTAGTGAAAAAGGTCTTTTGAGCTATAACACCATATCACGAAAAGGCAAGATTGATTAGAAGGGGTTTCAGCCCCTGCTATCAGAAAAGAATTTAAAAATGTTCTCAATGAGCTCGAATGACTTGAGAAACAAAGCTTTAAACTTTTAGAAATTAAAGTTTCGAATTTCTTTTTCTTTTCTTAATTTTGGCTTTTAATATATATATATTATTATATATCTATAATATCATATATATATATATATTATTATATATATAATATATATTATATAGTTTTTATTATATATTAATTATAATATATTTTATATATACTTAATATAGGTATCCAAAATTTGTCTGATAATTTCGTAATCTATCTGACCTATCTGTAAGTTTAGATATAGGGTTTTCGTTTTTTGCATTTGGTGCTTAAGAAGTAGAATGCTCAAATTTGCGTCGCTTGTTTTTGTTAAACTTCAGCGCAAATCGAGTCAAAGATGACTTACCACAGTAGGAATTTTCGTGATTTCTAAATTAAGTTCGTTAATTTCTGTGATCTGCTGAATTTTAACCACGTTTTTACGCCAAAGATGCAACAAAAAATGACGGCGTGGTTCAGGGTACGATTAGCGTCAGGTTTTTTTGATTGACTTCCTATCACCTATGATGGACCTCTCCACTGTTTATCTATTTCTCTCTTATAATCGATAAACTCCATCACAATAGTTGATCAATTTTTTGGCAATATAAAGCATTTTTAATTATTTCTGTTTATCGGAAATCGACGGAGCTCCAATCACAGCATCTAATTCAATTGGCTTGCGAAAACAAAAGAAACCTCATACGAATCGTGTTCGTTTTTGCACGAAATTCAGGCAATTAGATCAGGCAATCAGGAGTGCCAAAGAAATCCTATGGATGTTAAGTGTAGGTTTAAGTGTTTTTATATATAAAGATTTTTCCAATTTTTTAAGTTCTTCACCTTTAGAAGCATTTTAAAGAATGGAGAATTTTTGAAGAGATATGCGGTGCCTATTGAGGTCAAGGTGATCTCTGACAGCTAAATTCTCTGGTTTGAGAGATGGAGAGATTAAGTTGAAAGGAAATGTCCCCTATGTGTATTGAAAGGGTCGCATCTTTTTTAGTTTTGGAAATTTTGACCTACATAGTCGACGTTACAGTCCAAATTTATATTTGTAAACGATGTGTGACCTGAAGTTCATGGAGATGCTTCTTTA
This sequence comes from Trachelipus rathkii, assembly GCA_015478945.1. Classification (NCBI taxonomy): domain Eukaryota; kingdom Metazoa; phylum Arthropoda; class Malacostraca; order Isopoda; family Trachelipodidae; genus Trachelipus; species Trachelipus rathkii. The sequence continues at coordinate 11,878 of JABUQX010117775.1, forward strand.
ATACTTAAAGAAACTGACAAATAGGTTGTTGTTAATAAAAGATATAAGAAATTTTCATTGTGGAAAGTTTTGTTTAAATGTTAAATCTGAAAGGGAAGAAGATTGGAAAGGGGTCCAATGCAGGGAAGCCGGGCATAAACAGGAAGTTTAGGGAACATCATATGCTAAAGTTTTAGGGCGATAAGTGTTATCGAGAACGAGTAAAAAGTTAATCAGAAAAATGGCTTAGAGGGATAAAGGTAAAAGCTAGACAAATTTACGCGAGAAAGGTGGATTTCTTTTCAATGGAAAAACTTCCAAATCAGAATCAATACAAAAGGCTTGTGTAATGACGGACTTAGACGACCCCCGCAATTTTATGATTAACAGGAGATAGAATAAAGAATTAGTCCCAGGAATGTATTAGTGGATTGCGAATTATTAGCCAAGCCCACAATACTCTATATGGGATAATTCTCTTTAGATATATTCCTTTAATCGTAATTGGTCATAAATACTCAAGCGTTTACGATAGATGACTTTTAGTATTTCCTTTGCTTTTTATTATTTATAGACGTTTTCGTTTTTGTCATTGTGCTTACGCTCGATAAGAAATTCTCACCATTTTAGGCAACGAATTTTCC
>JABUQX010117775.1:22500-24506 GCA_015478945.1 Trachelipus rathkii
TAAAAATAAAAAAAATGAAAATAAAAAACTTTATTTTAAGCTAAACCATAATTTCTTCTAAAGATCATATTTCGGCTTTCTGAGCTTAATTAACACTAAAAAGACATACAGTCCTGACGTATCCTTCTTGTGATCATCAAAACTTGCTTTCAAGCTTACGCCTCTCTTTTAAAGTGTTTCATTCATCTTACCAACTTCATCCTCCTCCAAAGAAGGGTGAGCCCCCCCACCCATTCACTATCGTTCTATAACTACAACCTCTACATTTTTCAAAGTTTTGGGACATAACCTTAAAGGAGGATTTGTAAACCTTTTTTAACGAACATTCAATATGTGATCTTTCCATTTTCTAGAACTCAGGGTCCTCAGATTTTTGGTATTTCGAGAATCTTTTTATGTGCGCTGGTCGAATCGAAAGTTGATTTCTAAATTTTTCTCTTTCGATATGCTGTATATCCTTCTTCCTATAACCTTCCCTTTTATTTCCTTTCTAGTGGTTCTATAACAGTTGCTGTAGGCGGCCACCGTTCATCCTTAAAATCAATCAATAGTGGTGTTAATCTGGGTTCTGTTCAATCCTCAGCTCGTTTTCTACTTTTCATTAATAGTCTTGGATTAAAAGATGACACACACACACCTACACACACACACACACACCGACACACACACACACACACACACAAACACACACACACCTAAACACAGACGGGGCTCAGATGTTTGAATAAAGGTTGTGGTTGGATGCCCGAGTAAGTCGACAGGAAGCGGGACCGTGGAACGGTGGAGTAATGACGACGGTGTGTTTCCTTTTCTCGTTTTCTTTATTGGAAAGGATCACGATATCTCTCAATAAATAAGCTTCTATATGATGTTGGGTGTTCTGAGGCGTCCTCAGAATTTCTCAACACCCCAGAGTTTCTTTCTCTTGGTAGGGTCATCTTCGACCTTGTATAGGTATACATGGACCATCTCAAATGGTCAACAGAAAGAAAAAGGATCGTCGATTTTGCAAACGAAACGCACCGGTAATGAACAATTGGACATTTTAAAAGATTTGTTATTGACTAATCCGTTTTTTTTGTGTCTACGATTTGGACGAGTAGAAATGTGTCGATTATTTGACCAACATCGCATTTACTTTTCTTAATGTCGATTATTATCGATATTTTTCTTTCCTTTTACTAAAATTTATTATAATTTTTTTCATTAATTATAATAACATATACTAATATATATATATATATATATATATATAATATATATATATATATATATATATATATATATATATATATATATATATATATATATATATATATATATATATATTAATATATATATATATATATATATATATATATATATATATATAATAATAATATATATATATGTATATATATATATATATGTATATATATCTTCTCATATTCTGTGTATGTAACAAAATTTGTCATGAAGCTGAACTTCAGCGGGGTTCAACCGAGGATCTAACCTGTGGATCGGCAGTGCCGTAAAATCTGGTGCCCTGGATGGCAGAATTATTTCTTTGTATTTCCCTATCTCTCTCTCTCGTAGAGGCATTATTATTGTTATTTAAATAAATTTTTCGTCATTAGCAATTATGAAATACAATAAAAAGGCAAGTATTGTATCGGGGCTCAAAGAACACAGAATAGTGTTGCAATTTGTAGCCCCATTTCATACATTAGAGAAATTTATCTTTTATTTTATATGATTCTATAGGTATATTGAAATTGTATTGATATTGAACTATAATGTAAAACTGTGTGTGTATATTATTTATTAATGTGTTTTAATTATAATTTCCTTAATCATAAAATTACGAATTGAATTGAATCTAAAATTCCGAATAATATACTTTAATTCGTGCCGTGAATTTTCATGAATCATCTTGTTCAACACTCCTTATAATATTGAATCACATTTCAAGTTGTCAATTGCTTTAGTTTTTACGATTCAACACTTTTCGAATTTGGGAAATACAA
>JABUQX010117776.1:2500-5000 GCA_015478945.1 Trachelipus rathkii
GCGGCCTTGGTTTGGTTGTCGCTCTGACACCTCGGCAGTGAATAGGTTGAAAAGGAAGATAGTATTGCTCTTGAGGTACTATATTGTTGATGTTTAAGTTCGTGGTTTGATGCTGTTGATTTGTGTTTATGCTGTTCATCCTGATAGGAAGTTAGATATCCATTTTTTAAGATTGTTGGGATGTTGGATTAGATTGTGTTTTGGGATTGTATCGAATGCTTTGTTAATGTCGATTGGGATGAGTATTGTTTTGCTTGTGAGTGTGGAATTTAGGCAGTTTATTATGGGTTGAAGTATGTTTATGAGTGGTGTTGAGGTTGAGTGATGCGGTAGGAATCCGTGTTGGAACTTTGGCTTTGGGGATGTGAGGGGTGATTTTGATCAGAATAAGTTTTTCGAGAAGTTTCCATAATGTAGATAGCAGTGATATAGGATGATATGAAAAAGGGGTTTGAGGGGTCTTTTCCGGGTTTTAACTCTGATATTATAATTGCTTTTTTTCCAGATGTGGAGAATAAAGTTTAGATTGATGGGGCTGTTGAATATATGTGTCAGTTGTGTTAATGCTGTATTCCCTAGGTTTTTAGGTGCTTGAGATATTGTCAGGGCTTGTGGCTGGTGAGTTTTTAAGGGATTTTATTGTATTTTTGGGGGGGGGGTCTGCAATGGTTATTTGTTTTGTTTGGTCTTGGGTTGTTTTTTACTTTTTGAGGGCTAATAATTTTCCTGTTTTGTGGGTGAGTATTTGTGGCTTTGCTTAGCGAAGTGTAAAATAGGAATATTAGCTGCTTGAGGTTTGAGGGTTTTGAAGTTTGGTTTTGATGGACTGTGTAAAAGGTGTTTGGGAAATTGGTTGAGTTTTTCAGGATGTTTATCGCTTTCCACATTCTTGTGTTGTTGGTGTTTTGGAGGTTGTTTGCGAGAAAAGTGTATTGATGTGTATTTGAGATGATTGTGATTGAGCTGTATCTATGAGAGAGCTGCGTTGTTTGATTAGGTTTTCTATTTCGGGGTTAAGGTTGGATTGTATTTTTTGAGGAATCCTTTGCGTAGGTTATATATATATATATATATATATATATATATATATATATATATATATATATATATATATATATATATATATATATATATTTATATATTTAGTAAATATATATATATATATATATATATATATATATATATATATATATATATATATATATATATATATATATGGTCAATTTTTTTTTTCTTTATCTGTAAATTATGAAATATAAACAAAAAAAAGAAACCATTAGCTTTTGCCTAAGACAATCAAAGGCCTCTGTCCGATGGAATGACAAGAATATACAAAAATAAAAAAAGTTAAATGAAAAATAGTTTAATTTAGTTGGCCGTCCCTCCTCTTCACATCCTTAAGGCATCCTGAATTTAGGAGTATATAATTTTGAATAATGTCAAGGCTCACTTCGCCCTGTTGCTTATTAAAATTATCAGTATTGTATATATGACGATTCAATTATTTTCCTCTTCATAACTTGATTGATGTATTTCAATGGAGAAACGGAATTTATATTGATTTTATGGTCGTGCAGAGTTCGATGGGCTGTTAAAGCTGAATTAGGAGAGTCTTTGATAAGATCATATTTTGTTGTTTAACTCGTCTGGGTAGATCATTAGTCTCGCCGATGTAAACAGATGGACAGTCATAGCAGGGAATTTTATAAATGCATTGCGTTTGATAAGTATTAATTTTAGGGGGTTTAAAAACTTTTTTCAAGGGAATTGTATTATTTTTTATAAAGCGAATATTTTTGGGAAGATGTTCTTTTAATTGATGATTTAACTTATAAGGAATGGGAAGATAAGAAAAAGTGGTGTGAGGAATGGGAGGGTTACTATTATAGAATTTTTGTTTGGCTTTGCGAAATGCTGAATTAATGACATATGGAGGATATTTTAGTTTGATGAAAGTAGAAAAAAGAAATTGAGTTTCTGTTAACTCGAAGGGCTCTAAGATAGAGGGCAGTTAGTGTAGCTAATTTTGTGTTATATGTATGAGTCGAAAACCAATGTATATAAGAGGAGGAAGAAGTGGGTTTTCTGTAGACAGAAAAGGATAGATGTGAAGAGTAATTCCCTGCTATGACTTTCCATCTGTTTACATCTGCGAGACTAATGATCTACCCAGACGAGTTAAACAACATAAATATGATCTTATCAAAGACTCTCCTAATTCAGCTTTAACAGCCCATCGAACTCTGCACGACCATAAAATCAATATAAATTCCGTTTCTCCATTGAAATACATCAATCAAGTTATGAAGAGGAAAATAATTGAATCGTCATATATAAACAATACTGATAATTTTAATAAAATACCGGGCGAAGTGAGCCTTGACATTATTCAAAATTCTATACTCCTAAATTCAGGATGCCTTAAGGATGTGAAGAAGAAGGACAACCAACTAAATTAAACAATATTTTTCATTTAACTTTTTTTATTTTTGTATATTCT
>JABUQX010117776.1:10000-27175 GCA_015478945.1 Trachelipus rathkii
AGGTAGCAAAGCGAATGAGGTTGCTATGGTTTAGGTGGTATTGAGACTCACGCGCTCTCACATTAAGTTGTGGGTATAGTGTTTAGGTTTAGGTATGGTATTTGATTAGGTTTATGGAGTTAATGATAAAAGGGCTATGAGTTAGATTAGTCATCAGTTTAATTTAGATATAGAGTTAAGAGTTTTATTTATACCCTCTACATGTTAAAAATGTTATTTACCTTCTACACTATTCTTTTTGACGTCAGTTTTGTTATTTACTTATATATTAATGATTTTCGTTTCCTAAAGAGCGTATATATTAGTAATATATCTTTTACTGGATATAGTTTAACCAGTAAGTTCTATGTTAATATTAATTTTATTAATAGTATATATATAATAATCCTTTGAGAGATAATACACCAGAGCTAATATAAAAAATATTTATCAAAATTTGTGTTTCTCGATATAAACCAAATATATTAGATGAAGCAGTATTTCATCTTATGTTGTTGTAGCGCTTAATCGAAGATATACGATATTTTGATTCAACGATATTACAAATTATATGCTTGAATACATAAATAATGTTGATAATAGGAGAGATAGTATGATAGTCACGGTATGAGTAATAGATATGAGGATAACGTATACTATAAGTAAGGGAAGAGTGAAGCAATTAGTGATATATTTTCTTTTACTGATGTTTTATTTAATGTTATAGTATGGAATAATTAAGTATAATCAGGTAGTATAAATAATAATAAATTTATCTAATATATGAAATTTAAATGATCTATAAAGATTAATATAATATAATATTATTATAATATATATTAACTATTAATACTAGCGTGACATGCAATTTAATTTTATAGGTATAGCTATTATAACATATGACCTCATTCATTTACAATTTAACCAAATCTGTCGTTACAGTGATGATAATATTATTATAATATTAGTGTAAATTAAGAAGCGTTCGTATATAAGAAAGATTGTATAATAATAGGTTATAGGTAGTAAGTAATATTAGAATGATATATATAATTACATTCGTGGAGATGCCACTTCTGGGAGTGGAAAGAACAGTCTATACAGAGCTGAAACTTAGCGGAGCCGAACTTACGAATTACAGGGTCGAGCCGAAACACCGCCCTATGTTTAAAATGTTGTTGTCGGTTTTCGTGGATATCATAAGTACCTACTGATACTAACTACAAGTCCGAGCCTGAAATTATTCAACTTTTCTCACAAAATTCTGCGTAACGGCTATATAATATACTTATTATATCTATCTAAGAGAGAATTATATATATATTAAGATAATAAATATAGCAAAAAATAATATGTGATTAACATTATTATATTATAAGCAAATTGATGTTAATTATATATAATCTGATCAATAATCTAAACATTCTTATTGTCTAGTATATTAAAGTATATAATTAGCTCAGAAAATACATTAATATTTTTAGAGGTGATATAAATAATAACCATAATAAGTTTTAGTGAGCCGAAACTCTGATAGTCTGATGATAAGCACTAGGATGATGAATCTTTCTCAAATTTACACAATCAGTTAATTGAATATATAAGCGTATCAAAAAGAATGCCCTTAAAAAATCCTGTAAGTAAAACAAGGTGAAAGTGTTTCATCGCATGCCTATGATAGTAGAATAATTTGCGGTATAGCTTTATAGTGTAAGCGTTTACTAATAGCATATTAACCTAACTTAAGTGGTATATGAGTATAGGCTAGAGTAAGAGCTATAATAAACTTAAGGTGGATATTTATAGAGTCTGACAATTGTTAAATTTTAAGTATAAAATATGGGGAAATAACAGCTATTGTGAGATATATAATATATGGCATTTAATTTTACCACACATATCTATAATAACTACTTAAGTGGCGTGCGCGTTAGACATAAGTAAGTAGAGAAGAGGCCAAACTGAGTGGTGATTAATAGTAGACAGAGGTGAAAATACTACTCACAAAAAATTTATATGAATTATAGTGAGTAACTTTTTAATATAATTGTATATATATATATTACATCAAGTATCCGTTAACTTAGAGGTCGAGTATAGATCGATATTATTTAATCTATATCAATACTAGGGACGTGCGCGTTACATATAGCCTAAGCTGTATTAGAGAGAGGCCAATATGGGTAAACTAGTAAGATGAAGAGGTGAAACAACCCAAAAATGTTATATGAATTAATATAGGAACTTTTAATTATAATTTATAATAGATTAGTATAGTAAATTAGATATAGGTCGTATAGATCGGTAATTTATTATATAAGCTATAACTATATACACTAGTTATAGGATTCGATCGCGCGTACATAGCAGTTAGAGAGAGGCCAAGCTGGTTAATAAATTCCAAATACAATCTGAAGATATGAGAAAACACCAAATCATCTCTTATACCTATCTCTCTCTCTACTTGTCTCACCACTCTTCTACTTAATATCTCGCTATAGTCTCTATTCATCTACTATCTCATTACTTCTCGTATCAAAGTAAGTAAACAACATACATACCGGAACTGATACTATTATATAATATACGTGTCCTGTGTGAGTCTCCATACCAAATGTAAGCTGCTTTAATATGCGAATATGTATTTAATATATCGGGAATAAACCTTTTTTACTCTTACTCCTGTATAATTGTCAATATTAACATGTAAAATCAGTGCTCCTATCCTCACATAACTCAAATGATACTTTTACTCACAGATTTAGACTCAATATCTATCCTGAAGGTTGCTTTCACTATGTGCTAGTAGAATATTTCGGGGATAAAACCTATATTATTATTTCATTGACCTGCATATATTGAGCATATGATTACCATAAAACTAGCCTATCCTCAAAACTATATCACAATCAATTGTATACTATAGCTACTACTCAACATAGTCATTCATCGTCTGGTCGTAGATAATAGCCTTACTGAACTGAATATGATTCATTATGATTGGAATATAATAACTAGGTTCACCGCTGTCTAATTCTTATTTATGTTATTATGTGACGCACTTACCTATAAAAAGTTTTTGATCCCTCAACCCTCCTTGTTTAAATAATTAGAAGTACAGTGAAAAATAATAAAAATTGATAAGGCACGACTATATTAATTACGTAGGAGTTACGTGTCACGTATGGATCGAAAGAGATACATAGTCCCCCAGATTAAGAGTGAGACAGTTGAGGTCGGGTCAAGTAACGACTCAAATAAATAACATATCACTACATATTACAAGATAGTGAATACTATACCTTATAGAAGAGATATTGAAAGTAAATATTATGAGATAAATATCTCCCTAGATAGCGGGAATATCAGATAAAAATATCACTACACTAACAAATCCAGGGAAAAAACCGATATCTCCGAGATTAGACATAGCAAAGAATGACAGAGAGCGAACCTACCATCCGACTAGCACATATTGTGTACAGGAATGAATGTCAGGAGTAAGGTATATAAGTGACAAGCTTTTGTATGTAGATATTGAATTATATGAACTAGGGTATAAGTCATACAAGGCGCCACATCACTACAATAACATAAACAATTGTGAGTGTTTAGTTTTTAACTGAGACTACGATTCATTTCCTATCTAATATCTTGCAGAGTGACATGTCAATATACTAATCAATCGACGATCCGCCAAGATGATATCGTCAGAGCTACATCTACAGAGTGACTCTAAGAGGATATAGTAGTCTATGCATTTAGAGTTGTAAGAGGAGGAGTATATCATGTAAGATGAAGGAGACCTGAGTGATCAGAGACGCTGATTGGAAATACTCTATACTACTATATATTTGGTACTAATAATAGTAAGTTGCTTATATGTTCACTAAACTAGGAGACATATATAATAAATTTAGTTCTAAAATTCAACTTATTATGTGATTATATACTATTTTTATATATTATTGGTATTTATACTATATATCATAAATATTATTTATTATTATTTAATTTATTAATTATTTATGTTATTAAATTATATAATGTAATGATTAGTATGTATATAGCTAGATTATATTATTATGTATTGATTGATCCATAGGAATAGTGACGTGATATACATTTTACTTATTTAATTATATTGTATAATATTAATTATTATTAATTAATATATTAATTATTATTAGAGTATATTATTATTAATCTAATAGAGCCCTGTTGTGGTATCTACCTAAACATAATAGGTGTACCTAGATACCATTAGATACGCTTGTGTGCTAGATGGATACCGCTACGTACATCCCTCAATATAATAATAAAATATATAGTTAATATACAAAAAAAAATAATATTTTTTAAATTAAGTATTGATATTTTTTATTAATATTAATATATAATATATATATATATATTAAATATATATATATAAATATATATATAATACATATAATATAATTTATATATTATTTAAGTATATATAATATTAATACTATATATATATATATTAATATATTATTAATATATAATATATTAACTTATATAATATTTTATTATATTCAAGCTTCAAAGAGTAAACATCCACATCCCGCAAATCTCACCATCCGACATTACACGTTATCCGCATCTCACTCATCCCTCTTTAAGATCCGTTCTGAATACGCATTATACCGCATCTCGTCAAACCTCAGTCTAATTTTTGACAATTCACACGGTTTAAACATCTTCAGTAATATAAGTGTTTGTATTATACTATATATTATCGATAGAACAAAATTATGAATTAATCAATGATATTATGGTGACAATGTTTAAAATAATATTCGCTAAATCAAGCACATCATATGTAATCACTATTAGTGCCTTAAGTATTCCTATAAGATTGTTAATAATATTTCTTATATAGATAATTTATTTCTAACCATCGGTCCGTTATTTATATTTGACCTCAGTCTCGCTTATTCGCACATCTTATTTTAATCTTACTTTTCTTATCTATTTACTTCATTACTGCAACTTCTAACGCTTCATTCATGTTATACTCCTCTGACTGATAGCATTCCATTTAGGCACCTTATTTTTCGTAAAATACATCCCGATGCTTTTGGTTTTGACCTTGTTGTTGATGAATCGGTGAGCTCGCTGACTATTGACAAGAGAGATAGAAGCAGTAGAATATTTCTGAGAGTGGAAATAGCATTCTGCTTCTTACTTCAAGTACGTAGGTCCACAAGTGCTTGCCATCACACATTATAATAGAGCTCAATAGAATGGTTCTTGGCAACTAAAATATGACCGTTTATAATCAAGCTCAACTTTTGAGGCACATCTATCGTTGCACAGCGAGCTATATCTACGCAAGAAAGTGCTTCTGTTGCTGTTTTTTGGCTTCGCGCAACGATCTGATGCATTGATAGGCTATATATTATTGCTAGATCATAACATCTGCCCACTTCTGTGGCTATATGGCATTTATCATAATCTTCAGTTGCGCTTGTCGAGGGATCATATTCTTGTCGAACTAAATCCACAAAACTCTTTTTTAGTAATTTGATTGTGAATAGTGGCTACGAATCAGACACTCGAGTTGTCGTGAGTTATTGTTAAGAGATTGTGGAAAACTATATAATATTCTCTTACTGACTATTTACATAAAACACGTCGGTCATACACTAATGACTGTAATTATTTACAGAGTCCACTCCCTCTCCTCAGCACAAGATATGCTGCTCGCGGATCATCAATAAACCAACACGCCGTACTGAATCAAAATCTAGAGATGTAGACTGCGATATGACGATAATTGTCCTTTTCGCTACTGGTCGAGTTTGCTAGGCTACAAGGGCAAGATGATTGCATAGTTGTTCGCTCTCTACCTTTTCTCTCTCGTGGGAATTGGGTACTGTTTGCCTTTGTTCCATACCCTTACGCCGTTGGATTCAATCTTTCCCTTACACACTTATCATTCTACGACTCTCGCAACTCTCAATCATTGCAACTCACGCCCAACCTTGTCATTCCCCCCCCCCACGCCCCTCCGGACTCAGCCATCGCCTCCGCCCCACTCCCCCTCCCCCCCCCCCTCTTCGCCATCCACTTCACACCCCCTATACTTCCCCCCCACAACCACTGCTGAAATGTCCTACACCCATGTCTTCCCATTTTCTCTCACCTCCCGCACTCTCTCAAGTTTCAACGTTCTAACTCAGACACTCACATTACATCAACGTATTCCCCTTCCCCCGCTTGCCGCCACCCCCCCCCAGTCGAGTTTCCGACAAACTTCTCTCTTAATGCTCTCTTGCTGTCTCTAGCAACTCCGCTTTTTCCTATTATTGTCAACTAAGAACTCTCCCTTTGCTCTTTCAACGTACCTCACCCTCGCAAGAAAAACGCCGACAACACTCCACCTCGCATATCTCACTCCCACCCCCCCCCCACACTCTGCACTTTGCACACGTATCTTCTGAAACACTCACCTTAGAAGCTCACTGTCTTCATACATTTCTAGCAACCTGCGAAACACAGCTGCAGCTATCACAATGGCGTTTCGGACACCCTTCTTCTTATTATCATCGATCGTACCACTCTCGGACACTCACTGTTCAAATACAGACACTCATAGTACCTCTCTTTAGTCCCGTACACACCTTATTTCACTCTTCACTACAGCTTCATTCTCCTTCTAAACTAACCGACTCTAATACATGCTTCCTCACAGACACACGTATAAATTCATCTTTTTTTCTCTTCACTAAAAAAAAGGTTACAACAACACACCATTTACCCCTCACATAACAACACACCCTGCAAAGCCCACACTCCATTATTACACACCACAGTCATCATTTCTCCCCCAAAGTCTTTAGAAAACCTCCGCAGTAGAATGACTACCCTCCACTGCCATCACAAGCTCTAATCTTCTCACAATGAAAGACGCTGCGCTTCCATCGCGTCTTCCTCGCATTTCACCACCATACCCCGCGCTCCCCATATCGGTGCAACCCCGCTCAATATACCTCCCAACATCACACAACCAACTTCTCTTAATATCCCGCTCGATACCAAAGATGTCTCTACACATCCACCCCATTAAACTCATTACTACTCAATACAAAAATACCCTACACCCTTCATTTAACACCGCATAAACCATAAAGAGAATATCGCTCCTTACATAAATCCTTTACTACTCCCCCGCGCCTACCTCCCATCTCCCCCTCAGATAACATCCGCCGCCAGCAAGCCGTCTATTCGAACCATTAGACCGCTTCCTTCGCATTCACATTCCTACTGAAATGTAATGGCTTCTTCACTGGCGTCCTATCACCACCCACATCTATACTACCACCCCCCCCCCTACTCAACTACTTACCGTACTAATACCGTATACCTACCTTCAACTCACCCCCTCACTAACCCCCTACTACGTACTACCTCACTACTTACCCCTACCCCCCTACCCCACTACCCCTATACCACTACCTACTCTCACCCCCCCCTATACTCATACCTACTACCTAGCCTCATCACCCCTCCCTATCTACCTATTACTATACTACTACTACTCACCTCCCACCCCCCTACTAACTACTTACTTCCCCTACTCACCCCCCTCATACCTCACGTATACCGTTACCATACCCTCACTACTACTACCCTACGCCCGCTATACCCCTCCCCCCTATCCACTCCTACCCCCCCCCTACCCTACCTATATATATACCCATACCCCCTACTACTACTACCTCCCCCCTCCTCACCTACCCTACCCCCCCCCCAACTACCACCCCCCTCTATACCTCTACCCTACTACCCCCCTCACTACCCCACCATCCCCTCACTACCTACCTCCACCTCCCACCCTCCATCTCTACACTATCTTAATATATCACTACCCCATACATACCCCCTACATCCACTCCCACCCCCCCACCCCCCCCTACCTACACCCCCCCCCCCCCTACACTATACCCATACTATACTATCTGACCTATAACCCTACTACCTACCCTCAGTACCCCTCATACTACCTCATACTACCCCCCCACTACCCACCCCATCACTACCCTCACTGACCTCACCCCCCCCTACCTATATAATATATACTACCCCCCTATCACCTACCCCTCCCACCCCCCTCTCCTATACCTACCCTCCCTTACCCCCCCGCCCCCCCCCTATCACTGACCCTCACCCCCTCTCCCTACCTCATCTATAACCCCCCCCGCCTCACCCACCCCTCATCTATACCACCCTCATACCTAACTACTACCTCACACTAATACCTACTACCCTACCCTCACCTACCCTACCTCACCTATCACTAATATACTAACCTATATACCCCACCCCCCCCTATTTACCCCCCCCCCCTATACCCTACTAATCCACTATACTACCCCCCCCCTATACTCACCCCCTATCCCCACCTACGCTATACCCCCTCTATCTTGCAACATTGCTCGCTTCATACACCCAAACTTGACCAGAAAAAACTGACCACTACCAATAATAATAATACAAATAGATATAAAGTAATAAATAATAATATAATCATACATAATAATCACTAACTAGCTAACTAGATAATATAAAAAATAATATAATTCAATAAATAATAATAATAATAAAATAATATAATAATATCATAATAATAATAATAATATAATAATAATAATATAATAATATAATTATAATAAATAGTAATAATAACATACCATACATCAACATAACGAATAACCATTACATAACTGACTCAATCGAACTCCCCCAATCAATCCCCACAACTAATACATAATCACTCCCACCCCAACACAATCACATAATAAAACCCACTACACTAATCCAACAACTCACATCCCCCCCCCCAATAATCACATGACACACCAATAATCACATAATCCATACCTCCACATGAATACAACTCCCCCCAATAAGACCACATCAATCCCCCATCCCCCAATTCACATCATCAATAAATCAATACACTACAACGATCAATACAATCAATGAATAATCACGATACCAATCAATACACTACCCAGCCATAACAATAATAACTAAAAAAACAAACCCAAACACATACTTGTTATTCTCAACCTAAAATAACTCACATAGTATTATCGCCTCTCTACAGTAATCCCCACGCGCCCCCACCGCTCTCACATACGACTCAGGGAATCATAACGGACGATCGAGCAACACAGCGCGCTACACCCTCACAAAAGGGCACGTCTTCTCGTAAGCATTGCAGCCAATTTCTTTAATAAAGAATGAATAAATACATCATGAAAATAATGAAATAAAAATTAATAGAATAGCAATAGAGGACACTCGATCTAACACTTACACTATATACACTCACACTAATATATCCTAACTCACACTACTACACATATTATACCTGATCATTCAACTAATCAAATACAATGAGACTCTTATACTACTCATCACTTAACTTACATACTAATCCGCTCAACCTCTTATTATCACATCAACAGCTAATACATGCACGACATACATCATTATAATCCTATATCATCTCTAGTAGACAAGCTTATTACGTTAGTGATCACTAAGATTAAATCAATAGATGAATAAAAACTACCATCTCTATCGGTAATACATGCTCATTGCAATTACCAAATAATAATAATAAAATAACTACATAATAATAATCAGATGTTCAGAGTTAACTCGAAATACACACTCTGAGAACAAATATAGAGACTAGAATCAATATAAAATCATCTAAGCCTCTTCATCTCCCCTATATCATAAGCTCAGATGCAATAATAAATAATAAATAAATACTGTACGTGTCACATCAATCGTAGATAATTCAATCTTTCACTTACTACTTATCATGTCCAATTAATAATAATGCGGTCACATTCGAGATTCACATAATCTATGCTATATCACATCAGTCCAGATGATCACATAGTGTATCACATACGAATCATAATTGGGACTGATATATATAATATAATTATAATAATATACTACCATACTCAATTCGGACATGAGATATGACCAAGAAAATGCGATCTTACTCATAGCACTCAATAAATAATAATAAATAAAAAATAATAGATAATAACATAATAACTAAATAACAATAATCAATAATAAAATAAAATGAAAATAATCATAATAATATATAATAATAATAATAATAATAATAATATAATAAAATCAATATAATAATATTCTAAACGATGAATAATGAATAGTAAAATACACGAAAGCCCATACATCACGATAATAATAATCAATAATCTATATGCAGAGCGAGACACAATGTGGAAGAATAAGTACATTAGTGGCCGATTCTTAATTAATCACTCTTCATAATCTCTATACATAATAACTACTACATGCACAAAGAAATTAAGTTTACTTATACGTTATCTACTGATCAGTCTTCTACGAACTTGTCTACTTGATCGATTCTGGGCCTACGCATATTATAATAATATCCAATGCAATGGCAACTAATCAGGGAACAAACGATCACTCAGGTCACAACTCACATGTCATTATCCTGCACACTTCCAGATTGAGCACGTTCAATACACTTATTATTACGCATGAAGAGAGACTAAATTATGGCTCTTCGCATTCCGGTATAAATTAATGAATATTTGATACTAAGTTTATAAATAATTCACAATCGTAATGGAATAATCTTTTAATTACTAATCTGAGTACATGACATAAGTATTCCAATATGGGATTTAATTATACAATAATGAGTTAACTAGGAGTAAAATGAGTGAAGGATAGAATCAAACAAATCCCATAAATCCATACTGTGCGATTTTTAGATCACCAATTATTATAATCGTTAATATGGATGAAATTTTCAGAGTAAATAATCTGATCATGAATAATAATCATATATGTCGATAGAGAATAGAGAATATACATATCTCATTTAATAAACTAATACTCCGGTGCTATAATTAATGAGTTAATAATTTAGACTCTAATAACTAAAAGGGTATATTAATTCTGAATGTTGACTATATAATAATATAATTCAGATAATCAATAAACATATTAATAAATAACATCAGGATAGTGATATCTACTATACTATATAACTTAGAGACTCCACTATCACCTGCAAGATAGATAATTTTAATAATATCCACTTATTATCTCATATAATTTGAGATCATCCCTGCATCACACTTATCGATAATACATAACTCTTAGATACTCAAATATCATTGATATGAATAATCATATCGAAAACTAAATCTAAGGAACTCAACTCACATAACCTTATTGATCATATCGGGAATTACGACTCACAGCCTCCCCCGATAAAACATACTAAAGACTCAAGTGCAAGAGACATAAGTAGTTTGATCAATGTTGGCAAACTTGGACATATTGTTAGAGATCGACGTCTTCTCAATCAAGTGATTATTAATATGAGTACACTCTTACATCTCATGCCTAACATAATAGAGATCACCTAAATAGGATCATCCAATATAAGGGTTCATTATATGAGAGAGCATTGATGAAATTTTATAGGAGCTTTGAATAATACTGACGCACGATACTTAGACTACGGATGAGATGAAAACTTTACAGTGATAACCAGACTTTATTAAATATACATACAAGTACTAAAAATTAGTATACACAGAATATATACAATTTCACTTACACTCAACTATGTATATTGGCAAAATAATAACATAATTTTTCTTCTTTGGACATATAATTAATAAGAATAAGCACATACCTAGTGACGTAGAAGATTGATATAAGATTACACGCACGTAATGATAAAATGCTCGAGGAGATAGATCGATCTGAGCAACTAAATGAAACAAGCGTTAAGATAATCACAATATATAATGATCATCTTAATATGAGACCTTCTTTTTGTAAGTATAACCAATTAGAATAGTATTCAACATTATCAGGTAATATGAAAAAAATGCAGCACCAGTACCTTTACAGATGAGTAATAACTATATCGAATTTACTAAATCTCATAAGTTTGATGCTATATAATAATCTATTAATTAGCATGATGTGAGCATAATGATTAATTATAATTTAATGATTGATTCTTAATTAATTTATTAAGTATCAAGCTTTCTCTATCTCCTAGTAGAAGTGACATATTGGATCACAATATATATAACTATGTACAGTTGTTAGGATAGGTTGTGAATGAAGATGCGGGAATGGCTCGTCCATAAATCCTTAAATGTTGCGTATTTCGGCGTGGGGCGTGTGGTGGAGAGTTGCGTGGTAGAGGTCGTATTCTCTTACATAGTTCCTCTGGTCACAAAGAAATCAGTACTCCGCTGAGGGTATCTTTGCTCCTCTTGTACCGTGTGCCGCTATGCCGAGCCTTTCCTCTTCCAAAATCAAAGCACCTTCGTCAGTATATGGATGATCAACTTTTACTCAGCATTTCTGAATCGCCGCCAGCCCTCCTAGGCCCGCTTACCGCACTCATTCATTCGTCCTAAACGCGAGGCAGCACCACAAGGGTCGACTGGTCTACGGCAGCAGAGTCTGCTTTTGAGGCTTCCAAAGAGGCTCTCGCCTCCGCCACTCTTTTAGTTCATCGCCACGATACCGACCAAGCGAAAGTGCAGGTAGATGCCTCCGATTTCGCTGTTGGTGCGGTGCTTCAGCAGTTTCAAAAGGGCGAATGGTGCCCACTTGCCTTCTTTTTCAGAAAAAAGTAAGCTGCAAGTCCGCCGAAAAGGTATAGTGCTTTTGGACGGAATTGCTTGCTTATGTACCCTGCTGTGCGCACATTTTCCGGACTTTGGGAAGGGACGGGAGTTTCACACTCCTGACGACACAAAGCGATCACTTTCGCATATGCTTCACGGATGACGTCTCCCCCGTGAAAGCTCGTCATCTTGGACTTCGTTTCCAGTTTACGAAGACATACGTCACATCCTCGGGTGATATTTCATCCGCGATGCTCTTTCTCGGATTGAAATAACGCTCTTCTCCCCATTCCTGACATTGATATGGCAGCATGGCCCGTGCAGGACAAGCAATATGATCTCAGCAGGACTCTTCTCTACAGATGCAGTGGCACCTTCCCGACATAGAGAAGAGGCTCTTGTGCGAAACTTCAACAGGCCATCCTCGTCCTTTCGTACCTGAGTGCTCTCGAAAGGCAGTCTTCCTGCATCTCCATTCGCTTCACACCCTGGGTCGAGGCTTCCACGCAACTGGTAACGGCTCGTTTGTGTGGCCTAAAGTTAACGCCGACGTAGCAAACTGGGTCCGCGCCTGTATGGTTTGTAAGAGCTCTAAAATGCAAAGACAAACTAAAGCTCCCTTAGGCACTTTCTTGCTCCTGGTCAACGGTTTGAGAGCGTCCAGATCGACATTGTTTGGACTCTCCCACCTTCTCGATGGCAAGCGAATACTAATATCCTCACGCTGTATTGCATAGGTCACTCGTTGGACAGAACTACCCTCTTCTCTGTGCCACTGCCGAATCTATAGCTAAGGCCTTCTTGTTTTTGGATCTCTCGGTTCGGAATTCCTCTCTCGTCCGATGATCAAGGTCGAGTTTTTACGAATCTCCCCTCTGGAAAGAATTTGATGCGCTTGCTGGTCTGAGAAGATCCATACCACCCACCAGACTATCTCGAACGGGATTTGTGAGAGGGTTCCACCGTCAGCTTAAAGCCCTCTCATGGACATCACAACCAGAACACTGGCCTGAGGCTTTCTTCTTTGGTTATTCTGGAGTATACGCACGGCGTTAAGGAGGATCTTCAGTGTTCAGCTTCCGAACTCGTTTATGGCTCTACCTCCGTCTGCCGGGCGAGTTCTTCTCTCATCTTTCCTCCTGCTTACTGCTGATTCGCCACCCTGTATCTCACTGCGCTGAAACGCTGGCGGGCCCTCTCCTGGAGAACCTATCCGACCCGCCAGAAAAGGTGGCACTCTTACATTCGAAAGATCTCTCTCTTGTACCTCATAGTTTTGTGAGGCAGTGACTCCACGTTCTCCACTCCAACCCAACTACGCACGGGCCTTCCGGTGTTATTCGAGAAGGCAGAAGTTCTTCAAAGTACAGCTTCCTACTCGTACCGACTTATATCGATCGATCGTCTCAAACTTGCCTATTTTGAGGCGAATCCTCCTGACGTCCAAGATTCGGACTTGTTTCTAAAACCAATTCTGATTCCTTTGGATGCATCATCTTCTTATCCTGTACCAGATTCTCCGCCTCCTTCATCTCCTCCCGAACTCTTCTCCTCGCTTCAATCTCCTCTGAATTCCATCTCCACCACTCTTCTCCTTGACCCGATTATTCCTTTTCTCCTTCTCCTCTCCCCTCTCCCTACTTTTTACACCTCCTGCCATGCCTTCCACAAGTCGTACTGCAGATGTCCCTTTCCTCTCGTATTCCTCGCCCTCTCTGTCCACACTGCCTGCACCTCCACACAGCTCCTCGTTCTCGCCTCGTCCGGTTTGCAGCGCCTGGTCTAAAAAACGTATCGCAGAGAGGCGTATTTGCGCGGCCACTCCGTACGGATTAGAGCGCCCGGCTCAGCTTCTGCAGGGGGTACTGTGGAAGGCCACTCTCTGGGAAGTGGAAAGAACATCTATAAGAGCTGAACTACAGAGCCGAACTACGAAGTTATAGGGTAGAGCCGAACACGCCCTATGTTTAAAATGTTGTTGTCGTTTTTCGTGGAACTAAGCCCGCCACACAAGCCGCCGCAATTATCACTTTCCAAAATGAACGGCATGTAACTTCTCTAAGAGAATTAATATAAAATAATAGCAAAAATGATAACATTATATTAAAATAACGTCTTTGTATAAGTTAATTATATAACCAAACCCAAAACCAAGGTGAGTTTAGAAAAAGGGCAGCTATTAAGTACATTATTTTAGGGTAATAGACAACAGTTAGGCGGAACCTAGATTATGTCGGTGGTCTAGAGCTGAGGGTTTAGATAGGTTGCCACCGAAAACGCATAGATGAATAGTGTCATCAAAAGATGCTAAAATCAGTAGGAAAACAAAGTGAAGTGTTCATCGCATGCCGAGTGATAATTTGCGGTAGGCTTTAGTAGCGTTCCAAGCAGATTAACCTAACTTCAGCGTCAGCAGGCTAGAGTAAAGAGAAAACTAGGTGGATATTTAGAGTCGCATGTAATTTTAAGTATAATATGGGGAAATAACAGCTCTGGGATAGCTGTTATTCTCCACAAATACTAACCCTAGGGGCGTGCGCGTTACATGATTTGAGAGAGGCCAACTGGAAGTAGAGCAGAGGCTGAACACCCAAAAATGTTAGATTTGGAACTTTTTAATATAATTAACATCATATAGTAAAATAGATGGTCGCATAGATCGGTAATTTACTAATACCAGACCTATGGGCGTGCGCGTACATAGAGTTTAGAGAGAGGCAAGCACTGGTAATAGTAGCGCAGAGTGACTTCACCATTTATTCTTCTCCTCTCTCTCTCTTCTTCTCTCTCTCTCTCTTCGTCAAGAGAAGTTCAAAAACAACATAGGCTATTATTTAATATATGTGTCTGTGTGAGTCTCATACCCAAATGTAATGCTGCTTTATGCGAATGTATATCGGGGAGAACCTTTTTACTACTGTATAGGCATATACAGTTAAACAGTCCTCCCCACACTAATGATTTTTGTTACGGTGTGAAGACTCATATAATGGTTGCGCTTTCTGCGATGTATATCGGGGAGAAACCTTTTTCTGCCTGCATATTGCATATACATAAAACAGCCTCTCTCAAACTAAAAATCATTGTACTACTACTTGGTGGGGCTGCTATTAATTTTCGTAGAAATGTCCTTCTGCAGAAGATATGATTCATATGTTGGGTAGGTAAAACTAGTTCACCGTGTCTAATTCTGTTGTTTTTTGTTTTTTTTAGTAGACAAGGGGTCCAACCTCACTTGTAAATTAGAAGTAGGAAAATAAAATTGTAAGCACATTAACTTCTCAATCAACCTTAAAGAAGCGGCTAAGCACCGCTTCAATATATAGTATATATAGATAATTATAATATATATTATATATATAATTATATATTATACAATATATATATATATATATATATTATTATATGATATATATATATATATATAATATTATATATATATATATATATTATATATATAATTATCAGGGGCTTTTGAAGAAACAATGGAAAAAAAGTCAGAGGTCAAGGAGAAGAAGGTAGAAGAGTTATTGCGGCGTACCGAACTCGAGAAGGCCAACAGTAGTACCAGCAGCAGCGAGGAGAGGACATGGAAGAGAAAGACTACTACTCAAGCATCTGCTGATGCTGATGATTAAAATGAGCAAACTCAAGTCAACGTCATCAAAGATCAATCAAGAGTAACGCTGCTCTCATTGTAAATAACGGCTGCAGGCGAAATCGACAGACAGCTGTCAGACCTAGCTTTTTAACAATGAGAAGGTGCCAATTGATCTCTTTATAAGGTACAATACTGGAATGCCGTCTAGGCTGCGGTGGAGCCATTGTTCTCCCTTGGCAAAGATATCTACAGAGCAGTGGAATTCTCTGTCAGATGAAAACTTTTATATGCTTGTTTATGAAGGGGAAATACAAATGCTGCAGAAGGCCAGAAATATTATTTATATATTTATATTGATTTGTATTAACCTAATTATTTGATTTGATTTTCAATCTTATATTACCGGTTTATCTTTGGCTTTTTACTACATTATAGAATTATAACATCAGGACATAAATTAGAAAATAAATTTTATTGATACAAACACTGAGAAGCAAAGGGAAAAATTAAATTTTATTTAATAAGATAATCAGTTTTAAAACAATTATATAAGCAAGTAGCAACACACATAACTGATGGGTACGTGTCGGTAAGAAAACTGAAAATTTCATATTATAATTTTAAAATAGGTGAAAAGATGTAATAAATTTATTTTTAAAATATTTTAAAAACATTCGTGTTTTTTTCAAAATTTTATTTATAATAAAATGAAAATACATAAAATTTGGATTTATCGATTATCGGTTACCGCCTTATCGGCGATATTTTTTTATGACGAGTACGGAATCGTTTGTGATAGGTTTTTCGTTTATCGATTTATCGTTATGCGCTAACATTTTCGTTATCGTGCACATATTATTAGTAGTTAGTATA
>JABUQX010117777.1:0-32500 GCA_015478945.1 Trachelipus rathkii
TGCCAGTTAGTGTAACTATACTACTGATCTCACTCAACTGTTGGTTGCTGATATCAGAAGGATAGCCTTGGGGCAAGTGACCTCTAATCTCTCTCTTAATTATGACTGGGGCAGGGAAAACTTACCTGTTTTAATTGACTCAAAAACTTAGTTCCAATCAGTGATGTAAACAAGACAATATTCCACGCATTATAACCTCCTCGGAAACATATTATTTGAGTCTCTTTCTGTCCTAATGTTCTTGGTTTGTTCTAAGGTTCTTGATTTGTTCTAATGTTCTTGGTTTGTCCTAGTGTTCTTGGTCTTTCCTAGTGTCCTTTGATGTTACCTTTCTTGCAACCCCTTTCTCGAAGATTACATTTATTTCGCATCACTAACCCGGCTTTCTCAACATGTGTTCTTATGCACCTTCAGAATGTTTTAACAACACCCCAGCCGCTTGCTCTTTATAGAAGTGTCATTATCCCTAGTGTATAAAGTTTGCACAGATATGTGTGATCATTTCTCTCATACTGCTCTATTTGCTTGATCTTTCAAGCCACATACATTCTTCTTTGAAGTGAGGCCATATGACTGGTCTATCTACACATTCTTATCCTTTCTATGTGTAGTTCTCTGACAACAGAGAATTATCCTATCCTCGTTCTTACACGTACTTTAATGATAAAGTCTCGAACAGTTTACCTTATATTTTCACAAACATCATCTTATTTATTAACACTTTCAAACGCCATATATTGGGACATGTCGGATTTTCATTTTGTGATGAATATGATTTCCCCAGTTCTGATGGTTTTCATATAAACCACTTGCCATTTCCCATCAAAGGATATATATATATATATATATATATATATTATAAATATAACATAATAAATATAAATATTAATAACCATATATATACTATCCTATAAATAAATGTAGAATAACTATATGTTGAGTAGGTACTTATATATAAATAAATAATATATATTAGTTTGGTGATGTAGTAGTAGTATATATAATTAATATATATATAAGTGTATAGTAAATATATATATAATATGATATAAATATATTGGTATATAATATTATATATAGTATATATATATATATATATATATTATAATATATATTATAATTATATATATATTATATATAAACTTATATATATATTATTATATAATTTATAATATATATATATATATAAATACCTTATATATATTAAAACTATAATATTTATTTTTATAGATAATAATAATTATATAATATATATGATTTTATAGAGAGTATATATATACCTTATATATTATATAAAGGTCCCCCGAAGAAAAAAGAGAAAATAAGTGAGAAATTATCTTTTACCTTTATTTCTTTTAAGACTTATAGGTTCCCCAGTCATATGGAACAGCTGCCTTCCCACCGCCGGATCACTGAATGGAACTCGATTATGCAAAATCTACCAAGAGTCAATGACAGATAGTCGAGAGGTACCAATAAACCAAAACATGAAGAAATACCATAAAGGTATATAGTCCATTTGCTATTTTAAACAATGAGTGACAAAGATTTCTAATAATTATGTGTTGGAATTTGTAAAGTTAGATTTTTGTAAATATCTGAAGCGTTCAGACAAACGCATTTGCTTTTCTTAAATGTTTTTTCCTTTTATTTTTTATAATTATTATGTGTATTTTTTTATATATATAATATATATAACATATATACTATATATAATATATATAGCTATATATTATATTATATTATATATAATATAATTATAACTATCTTCCCCTCGAACCCCACTCACATCCCCACTCCCCTCTCTCTCGCTATTATATATATACTTACTGCTATACTATATCATTAACCTATTCTATATATATAATATATACACACACTAGTATATATATATATAGTATAACTATACTAAATATATACCTATATATATCCTTATGAGTTATATTTACTACTACCTATATATATATTTTATATATATATATATATATTATATATATATATATATATACTTACTACTATATATACCTAATATATACCTAATATATATATATAGTATATATCTTTATTATATATAATATATATATTATATAATATATATCATTACAATATATATATATATATCTATACAATCTTAGTAAACTTTATATTAATAAATAATTAATATCTAACTTATATACATTCTAGACATAAAAGATCTTTACAAATTTAAAATTTCATAAAATTTTAATTTTTCATTGCATAAGGTCCAGCAATGCTGAGATGAAAACTTTTTATATTTCATGTTCTTGCCTACGTACTCCTGAAAGGTGGCGCCACCTGCCAATTTAAACAATTGACATGCTAATTTCTAAGAAAGAAATTTCCAAATCAGTGGATTGGCCATGGTGGTCCTAAAGCTATGCCACCAAAATCATCAGATATTACGCCCTACGATTTGTTTATGTAGGGTTTTGTCAACTCATGTCTTCTACTTAACAGATTTGAAGTAGGCAATAAGTTCCCACACACTATTATTCCATGACGAAAGATGACAACACAAAATCAGAAAACTTGGGCTTGAAACTAGACTTACTCCTAGACAGAGGTATATTTTGTCTCATTTTATTTATATTTAAAAAAATAATAAAATTAATGAATAATAAATAAAATTAATTTATTATAAGCATATTATATAAATAAGTTTTTGTACTATTTAAGTTATCCTAACACTATAATTTGATTACAAGTTTACATTTCACAGAATTATTAATAAAATAAAAAAAAAAAAAAAAAAAAAAAAAAAAAAAAAAAAAAAAAAAAAAAAAAAAAAAGTTAGAAAAAAAAATTTCCCGTTAGTAAATTGAAATTCCAATCATTGGTACGAGTACCTAACCTCACTCACTATTGGTGGTACCTCACTGATCCTGACTTTTATTAACAACCGAACACATAACTCTTTTCCGATGAAGAAATCCAGTCATCGTGCACTTAAGTACAATGACATTAATCCAGATATGCCAGGCTTCCTCCCATCTTACACTCAAAATGTTGAAAGAAGTGTGAAATTAGGAACAAACTTTCTCAACATGTTCATGAACTTAAGAATCGCGACGTAGATCCACATTTGCAAAAAATATAAAGCAGGAAGATGTGTTATTTTTATATATCAAAGCGGAATTATTCTCTGTCATATGATAAATTTAGGAATAGATTTGGCAATCTTTGAAATTATTTGTTTGCATGATACACAAAATTTTATGAATAAATTAGCCAAACATAATAATGTATTTTATGAATATTAATAAGTTTGCCTTTATTAAACCGTCTATAAAGTATTATAGACATTAACCCTTTTTGAGATTTGTAAACAACTTTGTATTTTATAAATAATAACTTATCACAAAAAGTAATAAATTTAAACAACGGTAAACTATATATATATATATATATATGATATAAATTAAATATATATATAATATCTATTACTATATAGTATAATATATTATATTATATATTAATAATATATTAAATACATTATATATATATATATCTATATATATATATATACTAATAATTATATATTATACTATAATTATTATATATATTATATATATAGGGTTTAATTATATATATATATATTAAATATTTTAGTTATATAGATATATATATATATATAATATATATTTATATATAAATTATATATAACCTATATAATATATTAATATAATATATTCAATATACTAATATATACAATATATACATATATATAATATCGATAATATCTTAAATAGTTATATATATATTATATATTATATAATATAATAGATATATAATTATATATTGTAAAATTAAATTTATATTATGATATGTAATATGTCAAACCCGATTGTCTTGCATAGAAATTTTGTGAAGTGAAAGCGAACCGTGAACGATATGAAAGAAACTTACTAAAAAAATTTCCCTCCCTTAACCAACACAACGCCCGTGAAGGTTGCACGTAAACTAGTTATCAGTTACAAAATCAATTAAAATAATCAAATTGAATAATAATAATAATAATAATAATAATATAAACAATAATAATAATAATAATAATAATAATAATTAATTAATAATAATAATAAATAAAATATAACTATTCTATATGAGTACCAATGTGAAACATTATGTAACGCACTCTTTTAAGAATTCAAAATGAGTCTATTGTTTTAGTAGGTGAACAAAAACTGTTTCCAGAAATTGCACCAGCAATTTCTAATTTAAAACACAACGTGAGAGTGATAGGTTAATCCGGCCAAAGATTCCCTATTTAGAACTCCTACAAAAATATCACCGATATATATATATTATATATATAAAGACTAATATCTATATATATAATATAGATAGCAAAAAGAGACATATATGTAGTAGGCCGTTAAATTTGCTCATTTCACTCTCTGAAGAGTATTGAGAGAATAATAACTATATCATATAATATATAATATATAATATATATATATATAAAAAGAAATAACAGTTTACCGATATTGTCTCCCCGACAACAAGAAGACGCTTCCAAAAAAATATCATTAAAAAAAAAAAAAAAAAAAAAAAAAAAAAAAAAAAAAAAACTACAAATTTTTTTTCTTTAGATGGGGAAAAAATTTTAAACAATAAATTATGATATTTAAAATTGGCGATATATTATTTAAGTGACCAACCAACTTTACTTCTAAATGATTATTAGAAGTAGGGAAATTGTCCTTTACTTTCAAAAAAAAATATCCCCTCTCAAATTCTTTTCAATACCTTAAAGGGATTGATCAAGTATAACATGCAAATAAACGTATGTGGAGCAATTTCCGGAACTTGGAAATCCACAATTGAAATTTCTGAAGCTTCAGCCAAAATAGATAAATAGATTTGAACTAATGTTCTATTATAATATATATATTACTATATTATAAAGACTAAATATAATATATATAATATAAGTATATATCTACTATACTAATAATATATATATATATATATAATACTACCTATATATATATATATAATGAGTAATATTATATATTATATATATTACCTACTTATAATAATATATATATATATCCTATTATAATTGTTACCAGGGTAACCTTTTTACCAACTGGTAACTCTGGAGTCAATGGAATCCTCCCAGTCAATTTTACATACTTCACTTGGGCCTCGCTCTAGCGGTTCAATTTTTATACCAGTCTAAATCGCGAGTGTGTAGTAACCCTCAGTCAATTTCGATCAACTTTCAACAACTCAATGAAAAGCGGGTAATATAAAAGTGCAATGTTTCAAATTTATTAGCTTTGAAAATAAAAATTTAAGAATAGTACCAGAATGCCGTTATCATCATCACTCTGTATGTATTTAAAAAATTGCATGAAGTAAAATCATGTGACCATTTTTCTGGCAAGTCACTATTTTATACTAGATTGCTAGCAAAAATAAATATTTTTTTTTTCCAGAGGCCATTATTGTTTACAAGGAAAAAAAAAAAAAAAAAAAAAAATAATGATTTTATTTTTGATACATTTAGGAAAGACTTTTTTTATTATATGTCCATTTTAATTGTAATAGCCAGGAGGAAAACTTTGTACCCACAACCCAAAAAACGTTTAGGAATTTGAATTAAAATCCTTTATAAAATCTTTTATTGTCCCATGTATATAAAGCTAAACAATGTGCTGCATTTTAAACTTGAAATGAGCTAAGGTGGGAAAATTCACTTTTCTTGTGTAGACCTCGAGTCAGAAGTAAGTAGATCAAGGTCATGTGAAAAAAAAAAAAACTATAAACCAATTTTGTTTTTTTTTACTGGCAGCTGAAAGTCAAGAAAATATTGATTGATGAAGTTATTGATGTTTAGAAAAATAATCTTAGTAATTAATAAATAGCTGATAAAATATTTTCTTGAAACATAACTGATTTTTTCTCTTACAGGTGAGTGTTTGGTGGGTAGATGGATCCAATCAGGATAAGGAGGTAAAATTACAAGTATCGGAATTTTGTTTTAAATTTGTTAATTTATTTTTTAAAAAATTCGTTTCCTGATTTAAATTCCAATTGGCTATGCGGGGACTTTTAATTTAGCCTGGTAGGGCCTTTTTTTTATGATCCTTTCTCGTGAGCGTGTGGTGTAATCTATTATGAAGAAGGAGAGAGAAGAGAGAGATGAGAGAGAGAAGAAGAAGAGAGAGAGAGAAAGAGTTCTGAGAGAGGAGAAGAGATAGAGAGAGAGAGAGTACAAAATAACCGAAAAATAAACAATAAAAAAAAACGTAGCATGGAAGCAAAAAAAAAAAAATAATTAAAAAATACACAGGTTTTGAACATGGTAGTGGCTAGAACGGAAATAAAAAAAATATAAAATAAATATATCCATTAAAAAAATCGCTTAAAAACTCTCCTATATATATGATAAGTTATTATAATAAGAGGCAACAGTGAGTAATTGTTATGTAATGGGAGGGGTTTTCCCTCCAAGTTAGCTAACGGTATATTTATGATTTCAAGAGAACAAAATGTTATCCCGAAACGTAGATTTAAATTAATTATTTTTGATAGGTTATAATAGGTTAAAGTCTCCTGTAAGGATTAATAACAAAGATGAACTAAATGACAGAGAAGTTACCAATTTAATTGTTAAATGTTATACAATACTGAATGCGTAACTCTTATAGCCGAGTAGTATACCAAATATTTAATTTATATTATATATATATATATATATATATATTAATATATATATATAATGTAATATATATAATATTATAATTATATAATATATAAATATATATAATTTAAGATAGTATTATATAGATACATAAATAGAAATAGATATAGATATATATATATAGTTCGATAGACAATATAAGATATTATTAAGTGACTTTTTACATTTGTGAATCACTCTCCCCACTGATGTTGCATTATATCTTTATCTATTTATTAACCTTTTTAACCTTTTTTTGTTAATAGTTAAAGGTTACCGTTACGTGTATATCCAGTTCTTTTAGCGGTTAGGATGGCGATAGAGACGAGTTTATATTAAGTTAATATAAAGTTTATATTTAGTGCCCAATTATTTTGTATTATAAATATAATTTAACTATATAACATAAAGAAAAAACATTTATTTATTATTTAAGCCCACTAAACAGGTATTAAACATAATAAATGTAATTCATGTTTTCTGAACTAAATTTTTTAGGGGATCTATGAATATAATATATATAATATTATACTGTATATATATTATATGGTATAATTTATATAATGATAATATTATAATATTATATATATATTTATATATATATTATATAATAATATATAAATTATATAGTATAATAATATATATTTTATATTAATATATATGCCCAAGTTATGTTTGAAGTTCACAATATTCTTATATCACAAAATCCCCTATTTTCTCCTAACATATTTTAGGAAAATTTTACTTTTACCCTACCGATGAGTTTTGTATGGAAAATTTGAGCCAAAAAAAATATATAAACGAGGTTTCTTCCAACTCTTTTTTTGTACAATTCATTATAATAGTTCTTTCTTTCATTATGTCGTCTTTTGTTCTTTTATAGGTGTGTTTAGTATCTTATTAAACAATATTTTCCAAGCAGATACATTCAAAATATTTAGGATCTTTATTTTTTTCACGGATACACCATCAAGGCGTTTTGTGTGAATTTGTGGAAGATTTTTACTTAAAGTGTTTTTTATTTAATATTAAATCATTAATTGAAGCATTATATAGTATCATATATTATGACACATCGTTAGTTATTATAGATATTTAAGTATATTATTAATTATTATATTAGAATTTCTAATGTATATATATATATATATACCTTAATAATATTATATATAGCCTTTGAAATAATATAACATAATGTGATAAGATGTTAGATATTATTATTTACTGACATAAATTATATATACTAAATATGTATACTTATATATTACAGCTATATATAATATCTTACTTAGAAATATCATTGTAGTATATAAATCCTACTTATGAAATATGATATAGAGCTAACTCTATAATTAAGCATATATATATCTGTATATATATATATGTAAATTAAGTGTAAAATATATATAATATATATATTTAAGTCAATACAATTATAAAATAATTATCATATATACTCAATATAAAACAAGTTTCAATCATTTATATATACATACAAATACACCTAGTCAGTGGAAGCTTGTAAAACTATAGAATATATATATATTATTATTATATATATATAAGCACTACAATTCTAAAAAGTATAAAATAATTATATATGATATGAATAAGTTTATGATTACATATAATTATATAGCTTTAATCATGCTTCATATTTTAATAAAATGGTAATATAATATTATATAAATTAATTTCTATTTCAGAATCCTGTATATAATATGAAGTTGCACGTTTTGCAAGCGAGCAACAAACAAACAGACAAAGCCGGCAGTGAAAATTTCTTGAAAAAAACTCCGACTTTGCGGGACGTATACCTACTTATTTGTTATGATTAATAATTATGTATCATTATGTAATGGTAAAAAATCCCTAGGTAAAATCTTTTATAGTTTGGAAAATATAACAGGTCGCGAGATGAAAGGACGCAAGAAAAATTGGAAATGTTAAAAAAATATAGTAATTACAATTCCCCATTTGCTGGCGGACAAAGTTTAACTTATCCTATGACTATGTTACTTAAAATCTTTGATGATTAAAGTACCCGAGGTAGAATTCTCAAAAAGAGCATGAAGAAGAGGGGCAAGAAAGATTAATATTAATTTTTTTTATTATATATTTTTAATAAATAACAATATTAAAAATATAAAATTTGTAAAGGATTAGCACTGCCCATAGAGTAGGGGGCTCGAGTCCGATGCCTGGGAACATATCGAGTGGGACGTTTTCCATATTTTAACACCCCGTAGGACACAGGGGTTGGGAAACCCCCGCGGACACCCAAATACCCATTAAAGGCGGAGCTTTCCGGAGCAACCCCTCCTCAGGCAAGGCGGGCGGGAAATAGTCCTACCCCGTCGTTTCCCGGAAGGTACCCTAGCCGACGGAGATCCCCGTACTTTCACTAGCCCAAGATGCTATTGATTCGGGGTTTACCCCTTGGGTTATTCCTTTTCGTATTACAACAAAAAACACAAAGGAAATAATTTAAAAATAATACCTGACGTGAGATCTTATTATAGAAGAAAGACAGAAAATTGTTATATGGGAAACCGTGTTAACTGAGATTGATACGCATTTTATATCATTTTCGAATCATTGTCCGTCACCACTTTAATTGATTGTTAGGATCCTATCTATACTCGAAAATATATGAAAAAAAAAAAAACATAAATCAAAAGCAGAGACGGAGTACGTGCTTTAAAAGAAAATTTGCATTATAATTTTCAAGCAATATTGTGTAATAAAACATTTGATAGATAAACAGTTAGACAGGTTGAGCGTATGATAAGCATAGATGTACAGATAGCTTACTATTACATATTTCAATATATAGCATAAGCATTAATATAAAGAATTAGTGGGAAATATATTTATGAATGAATATAAGTATCCACACGAGTTAGTGGAGTAATTAAGAAAATAAAAAAGTGCCGATATAGAACTAGAGGGAAGAATAATAAACTATATATATACTATATAGTATATTAAGAAACAGTATAGAGTAGTATATATATATATATAAAATGCTCAAAGTAACAATGCCATCAGAAATATATGAAATTTAATGAATAATCATAACAAATTTGAAAATATGGCAATTCATTGATATCACGCAGAAAAATCTGAAACGTTAAAAGACTAATGATGCATTTATAATCAGTAATAAATTAAATAAATTCTAACATATATCTAATAAATTCGATCTTCTAATAAGTAGATTATAACTATGGAACATCATAAGTAATTCCATTTGACATAAAAGTCGTTAACAATTTCCTCCATAAATATTAATGGTGAATTTTAATTTTACCCTTATTTTTTATTTTAGTTTTAATTTTAGGGAACTAGTATAAATTATTTGTGACTTCCAAATCAAAACTATGAACCTATATACTATATAGTTTGATAATAGAATATTATAATAATATATATATGATAATAGATATTAAGTATTATATAATTATTAATATATATAATATATATATATATATATATTAAATATAATAATATATTATTAATTATATATATTAATATATATTTATAATATAATATATATATAATATATATATATATATTATATATATATATATAATTATATATTATAATATATATATATATATGTATATATATATAAAATTATAATTAATATAATTATATGATATATATATATATATATATATATATATATATATATTAATTATATATTATATATATTATATATATATATATATATAATATATTGATAATATATATAATATATATATATATATATATATAATATATATATATATATATAATTAATAATTATATTAATAACAAAATACTATTATATATATATATTCACTATTGAAGAGTAGTTATTATAGTAATAATTAATTTAATATATATTATTATCAAAAGAGAAGCATTATTATGTATAGTACTGTATAATATAAAACAAGATAATATCTTTATATTAAGAGAATATATATATTTATAAAATAATTAATTATAACAGTATACTTCAACTAACTTGAAAAATTGTAAGACAGTTTCCTTAGTATTTTGTTGTTTAGTTATGTATCTTTTGATAATTTTTTATTCTGTGATTATAAATTATCCCTATTAGCACCCTATAGCTAATGAGCAATATATATTATTTAGTATAAACGATTAAAGATTAAATAAATGTTCTATCAAATAATAATTATGTTGATATATATAATTATATTACTAAATTTCCCTTGCGCTATATATAGATATATTTATATATAGATAATAAATTATTAAATACTTAAAATTTATATGGCATTATATATATATTTATGCAGATATAATACTAAAATATATTTAATTAATTAATAATCTATACCCACTTATTCTAAAGTTTGCGGTATATTATTCTTTTTCATTAGCAATATAATAATAAATAATTATTTTAGTGAAAGATTAAAATATTATATTTATTTTCAAATTTTTTTTCATCATGATTTACATTTTAATCAACAATCAATTACAATTCAAATATAAAAATAATATAAATATAAATAAATAATAATAATAATGGAAATATGTCGAAATCAGTGACTAATTGCAACGTGAAGAAATTATTATATAAATATAACCTTTATATTTAAATTTATATTATTTTAAAAAGATATATATATATAATATTATATATAATATATATATATTAAATACTCATGTTATTACAACCAGTAATTCATGAGTACAAAGATGACGCCTTACTGACATGCCCTAGAATTGAAAATAAATAAATACTTTCTTTAAATTAATATACTAATATAGCGATTTTCCTACTTATAAGCTATTTCCTTTATATGCATAATTAGTTTACTGTAAGTTTAACACTTGAAGCAGTTGTGAGTTTATAGAGGATGAACTAAAATTTATATAGAATAAGGTATCATTTAGTAATTATTATAACATGCAAATGAACTTCCACTCAGATACATTTTCGTGGCAGCTTATGAACAAACATCAGGACCAAAATCTTTAGGGTTACTCATTGAAATAAAGTTTGAGAATGAAGATGTAAATAAGCTAGAGATATCTATCTGATTTTGAACTTATGTAATAGTAATAAATTGGATATCTGTTTTTTTTCGTAAATGATATCGTTAAGTAAAATATAATGCACTGGCTACTAAAAAAATATTTGTATGAAATGATTATAGTATAAAATCATGTAAAATTTGTCATCATTATACCCATACAAATCTCCAGGCACACCTTCATATCATGAGCCAGATGGCTAACATAAAAGTATAACAATAGGTATATTAATTTGCGATTTATTATACGTTTCCTATCAAAAACTTCTCTAAAGAACAAAGTGAAAGTCTTTCAAAATCTAGTAAAATAGTATAATAATTGAAATAGTATTGCTACAAGTAGGATGCGTTTTTATGAGGTAATATAAGTCACTTCACCAATATTGCAAATTGATGATGCACTAGTCATTTTTTGATACCTGAGTATGTGTATATTATATATATATATTATTATATATATATATTATATATATAACCGTCCTTATCGAATGCAAGAAAGATTGCTTATAATTATGGAGCGCTGCTACTAAGAAGGAACTCGTACTTTGCTCATCCTAAGAATATGGGTGCTTGTAATATTAGCGGACACAAGAAAAGAGATAAAAAGATTTATATAGGTTTTTTTCACGAATTAATCTAAGAGCAAGATCAAGGAATAGCAATGCAATAGGTTTTGAACTGCCTAAAAACACTTAAACTTTAAAGCAAATGATACTTACAAAACTATTATCACAACTATGCATTGAGCATAAAAATGAAAAATAAAGAACAGTCACCCCAAGGTCCATATAATTTACAAGATTTAAGCAAATACGAGGAGAAATTATAATTGACGATTTATGAGAGATAAGCCATTAAACACTCATTTATTTTCCCGAGAAAATCTCTACTAGGTCCGAAGGAATTCTTTGTAAAGCATGCGGTAATGTAGTACACAAGCGTCAGCAGAACACTGAGAACTTTATCGTAATACATCGCGAGAAAGAGCTGCACTATTCTAAAGTTTTCTAAAGTTATCTACTTTTTCCTGAAGTATATAATTACAGAGCCATAAAAAAGAATTAACGTATAAGAGCACACATGACACAGTGCACAAAAAAAAATAGCTTCTTACTTTAGTGTACGTATATATCTATTTAGAAATTTATAATAAGAAGTTACGGAAATGTATAGAGAGGGCATCGCTCGATTTTTACTGCTTGATTTATGCTAGACTACATTATAACTGTGAAGTGTTCCATATTTCTCCAATTGACTAGTGAGTACTATTATTTATTTAATAAATTTGTGATATTATATAATATTTATATATATTATATATTAACATTATCGTCATATATATTTATTTTAGAGAAAATGCTTTATAATATAAAATTCTAAATATTAAATAATTATATAGGTAAATATATTTATTTATATAATATATTATTATTATACTTATATAATAATACTTATTTATGAAATGTTATTCCTATATAATAATATATATTATATTATACGTAAGTAAATTTATTACATTGAATTGTTAAGTGTGTTTCATATTTTTTAGCAAAAACAGTTATATATTAATTAAGAAATTATATTCAAATTTATCTTATAAATCTCGTGATCACCTGAAAAAATTTATAATATTATATATATTATATATATATTATATATATATATATAATATCTATTATATATTATTATATATTATATTAATATATATATATATATATATATTAATATTAATTAATATATTAAATATATATATATATAATATATATATATATATAATATATATAATATATATATATAATTAATTAATTAGTATATAATTAATTATTAATATATATATATAATATTATAGTCTAAATTATAAATTCCACATTATTTAATATATAGGTATATATATTTATAGTCTATATATATATATATATATATATCTTTTCAATTTGCTCGTTAAAATAATTGAAGGTATCTTAGCGGTTTAGGTGTGAAAGTAGTAGATAGCACAGTTGCAAAAATCTGAAGATTGGTAGAAAACATTATATAAATCACTCATTATAATTAATACACTCTTAATTAAGCAGTTTTTAGTTGATTTTCCTTATTAACTAGAACAAGGAGTAATAAGAAAGACGTTCATATATTTAATTTTTGATATATTTAATTACTTTTATCAAAAATATTTCACTGATCTATATTTAGTGCGAATAATTATTCTTTTGTATTTAGAGCTTAGAAATGATTAAAGCGTACTTTTATTCAGTATCTTCTTCGATGCACTACTCATAACGCTCGTACAAGAAAGCATATATGCAACATCAATCGTCACATAACATCTGTGTGCAATGACTTTTCATTGCTGTATAAATTTGACAAGATTCTATAATGGTAAAATGATTCACGTAATGTAATGATAATGGTATAGCTTAAGGTTTTAGTCTCGCTTACAAGAAATGTATAAATTGTAAATATCATCATTAAACAGAAACATTAAAATAATTTGTAAAAAATCATGCATTTAATTTTAAAAAAGTTTAAACGTCTCACAGTGAAAATGGAGCAATATTTTTAAGTTAACCATTTAAAAGAAAACGTAATTAAGAAAATTTAAACAAGGAATAGAAGTAGGGTTAACTTCTAAATATAACACAGGTTTCTAGCATATAATAAGTTAGACAAAAACATTGTCATAATATTGCAGATGACGTTTTAATGACGTAAAGTGGCTTAAGAGAACTTATGTAATGTAATGCAAAATCTTTGGTAAAGTAAAGATGATAAAATTTTTCGTTCTATCACTGATGAAATAGTACGCAATATTGATCATGATATAATGATGATGTAATATTACGCAATGTTGATGTGATATTAAAAACGATGCAATGTTATGTAATGGGATAATGAAACTTATGTAATGCTACGTACTGTCATATATGAAGTAATGTTAGGAAATAGTACTGATATAACATATGTTCTTTAGTACTTTATTCTAGCCTACAAATCTAATTTGCCCGTTGTATTGAGCCTATAAGTAAGAAGGAAAGTGTAGAATGTGTAAACTTCATAATAGACAGACGGCATTATTCTCTTATGATAAATAAAAATAAGAAATTATATATATTTATTATATTATATTTAAGTGTGAGAAGAAATATGTTATTTTCTTTTAAAGAAGGAAAAATACATATGCAATATTTTTCATTTTGAAAAATTAGCAGTTTTTCAAAACTTTGACCTCAATGAGGCATGGGTTATCTTTATTCAATTGAGCTGAAACCTTGCCAATCTCATTTCTCAGACAATTGGAAACTTTTAGAAAGGTAACCGGAAGATACAACGGAAAAAATTTCCCTCGCTATAGCTTCTAACCGCCCTAAAAATTATAAATATTTAGACATATGGATTGAGTTGAACATTGGTACACATATTGTTTGAAGTGTGCACAATATGAAAATTGTGGTTTTATAGTGACAATTTAAGTCTGCATAAAAAAAGTATTAACACGGAATATCTCTGTGAATATTCCACCAAATGAAATTTTCTTCGAAGGGTAAAGAGATTATCCTAAGACGAAGGTAATGATACAAATTCCATGTAATTGGATAAGTACAATGGAGGTTATTTCCAAAGAGTCGTTTGCGACATAAGAATTATTGGATTATAGCGCAAAGAACAAAAGGTACTTAAGCGAGAAAATTAATTTTTAATGTAGATTTCGCTAATGAAAAATTCAAATAATGTATATGCAAAAGTCCTTATTTTTCGAGACAATATATGCCCTGAAAGTTTAATGTTGATTAAATGAGTAAAAAAAAAAATCTCAATATTTCACTTTTTCGAAAAACAATTTTTTGAAAAAGTGAAATATTGAGATATTTTTTTTTTTACCCATAATATAAAAATCAAATTTTCAGGGCGTATACATTCGGACGAGATACATCTTTTTTACTTACATTTTTTTTGTATACTGAAATTTTTTTTTTTTCTTATTTTTAAATTTCTCAAAGATTTTTTTATGTTATATCATGAATAATTTAGAGGTCCAAGAAAAACTAGTTCATAACTATGCAAATAAATAAAAAACGATTACTAAATAAAAATAAAGTATATTCTCCTTCGCCTATCAAATAGCGTACCGCAGTAATGATGAATTTCAATGTCATGATCGTTTTGGTAAGTTGACCCCAGAATCATACCATATTTATATATATAATATATAATTAATACAGTTATGTTTGTAGAAATAATATATATATATATTATGTATATAATATTATATATAATAAAATATATAATATTATATATATAATATATTAATAATATTTTTATATAAATAATATATATATATATATATATATATATATATATATATAATATATATATATATATATAATATATATATATATATATATATTAAGTATATATGTATTTATTATAATTAATATAATATATATAATATTAATATTTAGTGAGATCTTTTGGTACTATGTATAATACCCCGAATACTATTTTAAACTCATTAGTTATAACTATATAAACTAGTAAAATATTATATACATGTATCAATGTTTAGCTAACAATTATCATTATAAATATATATATATATAAATATTAATTAATATAATTAATATAATATACATATATTTAATATATATATTAATATAATATAATTAATATATATATATAATTAAATATAATATATATATATATATATATATTATATATATATATATAATATATAATATATACTATATATAAAATATAATATATATATATATATATAAATATATATATATATATATAATATTAATATATCTCGCAAATGATGTGCGGCTTATTTGAGTCTAATAAAGATTTTTATAAAACAAATATTTTTTATATAAATGTATTTTATATAACCCACCAGCAATATTCAGATATCGATAAAATGAAAATAAACCTCATATACTAAGATGATAGTATAATTATCTGATACTTCATATTTCTAACGATTTTATCAACTAAGAATCCCTATTTATTATATTTATCTAAAAAAACAATATTTTTTATTTTTGAAGAAAAATCAAATAGAAGTATATAAAGAAACATTATATAATCTATATTAAATATTTCAACTTATTTTTATTATACTTATATTTTATGATTGTCACTGGAACAAAGGAATTACCAATTAGTATAGACTACTAAGCGAAGATTCACATCTCCAGATAGGTACTGTGTCAGGTCTTGAGAAATATGATTAGAAAAAGCAATTTATCAATAGAAATGCGCAGTTCCATTATTATTATTCCTCATTTTATTGCTTCTCATTTTAATTACTCATATTTAAATTTTTTAATTGCGCATTCTTTTCAAAATCTTAATATACGACATTTATACAGTTGTGCTTAGGCTGACCATTGAAACTCATATTTATTTTATTTAATTCTCGATTCCAGCAGTTTTGCTAAATTATGTTTATTTCTTTTACTTTAATTTGTTAATCTAATATAAATATATATTTTATGAGTTGAAAACTAAATACAAATTAAATGTATGGATGATTATCTTTGATGTGAAAATTATTATATATTATATCTACTTTTATAATATCTTAATATATATTAATTATTATTATTATATTTTAAATAATATATATATATATAATTATTAATTATTTATATATATTGAATATATTATATTTATCATATTATTAAATATTATGATTTATAATTATATATAATTATTCAAGGACTATATATAATTATATAATATTATATATTTCATTATATTTTAATATTTATTATATGTTACCATGTATTTATTATATTTAATTATTATATTATTTATAATTAATTATTATAATTAGTTATAAATTATTATTATTATTATATTTTTTATATATTATATATATTATATTGTATATTAATTATTATATATATATATAATTGTTATTATATTAATATAAATATGTGTATATAATATATATAATATATATATATTTATATAATTATAATTTTAAAATTTATATTATAATTAATTTAGATTTATATATAAATAAATTATTGTTTGATTAGTTTTATATTTATTAATTTAAATTTTAATATTTAAATATTTAATTATTTAATTCCTGCGTAAAATTATAAATGAATTGTAATTATTATTATATTATTAATAATATATTAATTATTATAATTATTAATATTATTATTATATATATTACTATATAAATTATTGATATATTATATTATATGTATTATTATATTATTATAATTTATATATACATTAGATATTTATTTTAATAATTATATTACAGTCTAATTATCATTAATTTCTCTAAAATGTATATTTCACAAAAATTTTATTTAATACATTTACTTTGTTAAAAAGTCATATTTGATGATACCGCATAAAACATTTATGATATACGTGTACATTATTATTTTTATGTATTTAAAATTATTTTATGAATATTGTGACTTTTTAATTGTATGTTGTTGCTGAGCCCTTAGCTTTAAAGATCAAAACTCACCATAACGTATTTAACTGCTTTTGGAAATTTTAACAGATCTTAACGTATATTCTTATTAATACCTCGTAACGACATTTCTGGAAAGTTTTTGTCCCATATGAGGCAAGCAAGCACGCTGTCCAAATGTCAAACTCTATCTTTTATAGCAGTTCGAGAAGCGGCTGAACATAGTGCACGAAACTAGAGATAAAACAGGTAAGAACTCACTATGTGCTTCAGCTTATTCTCTCTAACCCATGACTCTATAAACCTCTTTCCTCTTATCTACTGGGCGAACTGGTATCTATCTCTATCTGAGCTATGGAAGAGCGCTCTCGATGAGCATTTATAATATATATATTATATATTGAGTTTAAAATGAGTGAGTATATTATACGTAATATAGGGTCTAAATCCCCCATAGCCTATTGAGTATATATAGATACCATATATAGGTAGCAATTAACCTTAAGTAAGGATAGTCCCTATCACCTCTATACTATACTATGTATATAATAGAATATATTTGTTACTGTCACAGTTTATGAGGGTAATATTAGAGTAATTTGAGTTAGAGTATTACGTAGAGTCATACTATAATATCCGTTTGTGATTATATATATATAAATATATATATATATATAATAGATATAATATATTATATAATAGTATATATATATATATAATAATCAAATAATGGTTATATTGTATATAGGTTAATATTTATTTTGTATCCTATAATGATCGTAGATATAAGAATAGAGTGATTTACCATTAATATTATCACTTATTATAGTATAGGTAGCGAAACCGGTAATGGTATATACTATATATATATATACCAATTTTTATAAATTTATTTTATTATTTTGAGTTATTTTATATTTATAGTTTTTTTTTTTATTAAATATTTATTTTACAAATATAATAAATATATTAAATTGAGAGACTGTTTTTAAAGAGGAATACTTGGATATAGGCCTTAATTTATCCTATATAATATTATCTATATTTATATTAATAATATAGTGAGTCTATATGGACATGCGTGTTGATCAGGGCCAGCTTTCTTGCGGTAGTTAGTTCGTGTTAAACCTGATCTATTTTTATATGGAGTGAAGTTCCTTAAATGATGTATGAAATGTCCGTTACTTTATTGTGTTTATAAAATTGCTGGAGAGTTGTATTAACGAATGTGATGATTCTTAAATTTCTCTTTCTTGCCTACCAATAAATGATTTTATATGAATATTAAGATTTTTTTTATGTTAGAAAAAGTAATGGTAATTTTTGTCTTGAAATAACACTTAATACTACTGTGAAAATTTGCAAGTTTGATATTTAAATGAACACAGTGTAATTCATCTGAACTCGTCCATACTTTAACACAATCATATCACATAGACCTGTACCTTCAGATCTTTCTATATCTATAGCTGATAATTACATATGCAAGTCAGCGACCTGTATAACAACACAATTATATTTTAGTTTATCTATAATCATCTCTTTTGATCTATATTTTATATCTTTATAATGAGTTTACAAGCGTTATATATATGTCAACTATCACCTATAATATATATATATACCGATTATTCTTTATAGGGCACTGTTCCTAGTACTATATACGAGCTAATTATCTGTTATTAATTAAATAATAAAGAAATTATATATAATATATATATATATATATATTATAGAATAAATACGATATAATATATATGCCCCACATCCTATAGGTATAAGACTATTATATCATATAGTATAGTAGATATATATAAATAGAAGAGAGAGAGAAGTAAATAGAGATGATAGATATATATATATATATATATATATATAATATATATATTATATAAATAATATATGAGTATATTATATATACTATAATGAGTAGTAGAAGATAAGATTTGATATATATATATAATATATATAGTAATATATATATATATATATTAATAGATATATATATAATATGATTTATATAATACATTAATACAAAAGGAAAATTAATTTAAAAATTAAAATGCTTCACCTTTACTTAAAATAAAATAAGATTTATAAAAATTTTTTTCACATGCTTAAACATGAAAATAAACAAATCAACAAAATATTAACTTAAAATTTTTTGAAATCAGAGAAACGGTGGGCCATCAAATTCACATAGAACCATATTATATATATATATATATATATATATATATATAATAATATATATAATATATATATATATATATATATATAATTATATAGTTAAGAGTAGTAAGAATATAGAGAATAATAGAGAGATGTAGAAAGCTA
Organism: Trachelipus rathkii; assembly: GCA_015478945.1. Lineage (NCBI taxonomy): Eukaryota > Metazoa > Arthropoda > Malacostraca > Isopoda > Trachelipodidae > Trachelipus > Trachelipus rathkii. The sequence goes on from JABUQX010117777.1 coordinate 20,552, forward strand.
GAGTAATAGATAGAGAGAGAGAAGATAAAAGATAATATAGAGAGTAGAGTAAGAGAGATAACAGAATGAGAGAGAAGTATATTATATATAGTAGATAGATAGTATTAAGATAGTAGATTATCATATATATATATATATGAGTATAATAAATGAATAGTGAAGATGAGAGAGAGTAAAGAGATAGTAAGAGTATAAGAGAGTAGATATATGAAGAGAGAGAAGTTAGAGAGAGAAGATAGAGAGATATAGAGAGAGATAGTATAGAGAGAAGAGATAGAGAGAATATAGAGATTTTAGAATTATAGTAAGAGATGAGAGAGATATGAATAAAAAGATAATATAGATATATAATATTGAAAGTAACTGATAATGAGGACCATACTGAACATGATAGAGATGAAAGAGATAGATGAAATAGAGTGGATTAGGTTTGGCTCTTGCTTCATCTCCAGTTTCTGGCACGAATCAAGCATTGACATTTTCGATGATAAAGATATGATATAGTATTTTTTATTTTTTTAATAGAGAGAGAACCACGATGAGAGAAGAAGCACACAGATAGATTAAAATCTGGATGCCCATTCAGTAGAAAATCTGTCTTCATATGTAGAAAACAAGAAAAAAATTAACGTATAGTATTAGAACGATATAGATGTTTCTTAAAAAAAATATGTTTTTTCTCCATGAGATGAGAAGACTGTATACGCGAAGAAAGAAAACAGATTGAGTTAGTCATCCTACATTTTATACCTGTATCTCGAATACACAAAAAAGCCTATGCTAAATTGCCTTGAATTCCAGGATAAGAAAATCAACACAATAGAGTGAGGTTCTATTCTCTACTTTTATACGTCGTTATTCACACTAAAGAACATGCAAATGTGAGTTGTCAGGAATTGCAGTCAAGTCAAATACAAAATGTCTAAATTATAAGCCCATAAAAAAATCAAGATTTTTTCTATTATCTGAAGGTTAAGAATCTTTCAGTAAGATCGTATCTGAATATTTGCATTCTATCCTAAGTTACAAATTAATTAATTAATCTTTAATATGGACACTAATGAGTATTATTATCTTATTATTATAGGCGTTGTATAATTAATAATATATCTAAATGATGTCTTGCATTAATGAATTGAATTAAAGGCATAAAAAAATAGCAAGTTACCTAGGAGTGAATTGTTATACAAGAGTCCACAAATGTTCTCAAGACGGAGCCTGTAGGGAAGTGAGGAAATTAATATAAGAATTAAAGAAAATGAATACTTGAGCCGCCTAACTAAAATTAAAGTGGTTTTTTATGTATATTGATAAGTCCGTGAAGGTGAGTATTTATCTGATGGACTTTGTATTTCCTAGGTTGTCTAGTAAATATTCAGTCTGTACTGTATAGAGATGTTCAGATGTAGGTGTACTGAAATCAGTGTCACCTATACATGCTTTATGCATCTATATATATTGTATAGGAACATACGGTGCGTTTTCTCAAATCGTAGTCTATTATTTCAATCTAATCTATCCTATACTATCGTAAATATTGATATAGTCTAATGAGGATACTATCTACTGAATACTACTCTCACCAGTAATCAATAAATCTTCAAGCTACCTTTAACGTATTATATCTATCTCAATATCTATCTCACTCCATATCCTACTGCTCACTCATTCAATCTTATTCTAGTCGATGAAATAAGATAGCTTGCATGGGTGAAGGATTCTATCCATAGTCTATTAATTCAGCATAGAATCACTGTTTGAGATCCCAGATACTTACAAAAAGATCTTTGGGAAACATGAAATATGTTTAATAATGGATAATGGAAAGAGAAAACCAATTGAGTAGGAAGGAATATATATATATATCATATATAATATAATAATACTATATACATTCTAATTTAGATAAATGAAATATGAGGTAGTTTTATAAAAGGTTAATAAAATGACTGATAACAGTGTTCATATTACAATTTTTTCCTCTTTAAACTTTGGATACGTTTACGCTCCAAGATTTCTGACGTTTTTTTACCTGAAGAGAGGATGTGATGTGTGAGTTTCGCAATATTTCACACGAAGAACTATATAATATTCATAATATATAATAGAGATTCAGACTCACGCTCGTCGACACGATAAATCTCTTCATCAACAAGCGAGGTAGTATCTTCATATTGGTATGGCCACTCGAGTGAGTACTCTGATGAGAGAGTATATGTCAAAGTGATTAGGAGTCAATCACTCACATAGGAAGAGTGTGTTATGTATTTAGGGAAATTATTATCCCGCCAGACGTCGTCACGATCATTTATGGAATTGTTATGGATGTAATAAGCAGAGAGACCAAATCAACTACTGTGACTCGTAAATATTGGGAAGGATATTGAGCCAGCTCACTTACTTATCTGTTGAAAATTATATTATACAGTAATAAATAAGATAATATTATGATCTATATGATAGAAGATTATACAGAATTGTCGGATATTACGTTGTACAAAACTTATCCGGAGTATAATATATTATAAGCGATTTAACAAATTCATATCCTAACCTGATATCTGAATTTTTTATAGCCGTGCGTCAGTATAGCACCTTATTAGACGATTTTTTATAAGTAGCTTATAATAATCTCTATTGGAATTAGGTACGTTAATTCAATGTACAACACTGATCACTTAATTTAGATAAGAAGAAAAATAATGTACTGACAACAATGAGTAAAAGATATTAATAGCCTTACGTAAGGCTGCACTATTCAAGGCATAAGCAAATTACACTTCGGAAGGCAAAAAGAGTTGTAAATTCCGGTTATATAATGTATTGTTCAACTCTTAATTCCTTATCAACTTATGTTATTGAAGCTAAGTTCTCCAATAAATATAGATTTTATAATATTATTATAATTATATATTATTACATATAACCACCCATTCTACTCGTAATATAGACGCCTTTTATTACGAGAGGCAGAAAAAATAATTGAGAGGACTCTAAATACATCCCGACACGCGCTAGTTCGGTAAGCTCGGTTAAGCAGCAAAGTCATAGGAAATGACTCACGAATCACGCTCTTAAAGAGCTGTTAGAATTATATAAACGAATAGGCTTAAAATCAGGAACAACTGTCAGATGTAGTGTGCCTCAATAGAGAGTCTGGAAAGGATGGAGAGGCTACTTACAAAGACATCTAGCTGAGAGGTAGTCACAATAATTCACGCACAGTGTAAAATTTTTTATGATATACACTTGAGAGGATAACACCTCGTAAAGCAGAAAATAGGAGCTTACATATGATGGTAATGAGAGCTATTGAACAGGTGAAGCATCATATGACACAACTAAACTCGTGAGTGATTATGAGACCAATTAAGAGGATCTATAATGTATTAAGTGGTTGAGCGCTATACGAGTTAACCAAGCGAGGCACAAGGCGCAGATGGAATTGTATTAAGGTCTAATGTAGTAGATAGTAAATTGAGAGAATAAAAATAGACAGAGAACTTGACTCCAAAGATTTGTACTACTCTTCATCATAACTTGTACTACGGTGTGAGGCGAAATAGCAGAATTAGTCACATATGAGAGCTGGGATACGGGAACCGAGAGAGACCCTAGTATCCCCCGCAAGAAATGTTAGGAGTAACTAGCGCAAGAACTGCAGAGAGCTTCAATAAGAGGTATCAAATTAGATACCATTTAATAAATATTTAGATAATAAAAACATTCTGAGATCGAGATAATATAATATTATCTCTCGAGTTAAACAGCGTGTAGAATCTACGTATAACAAAACCTACAGCTTCATGTTAAAACGAGCTAATTTAGACCTTGATTGATGATGGTAGTGTTATTTTTCTGTTCCTCACGATAGAATGATGTGAATTATTTAGTGTAAAACCGATTATGGAAGAAAGAAGATTAATGTTGAAGAATAGGAGCAGAGGAGGCGTTTCATTTGAAGATGGAGGAAGTTTTGCTAGAGAATGTTTGATTGTAGAGAGAGCTTGCACAAGGTGCTTAGACCGATCTGATTTACAAGCAGCGATACAAGGAGAACCTTTATATGGTCTAAACATAGAGCTAATGTAAGTTATGAATCGAAGAAAGAGAATTGAAATCAAAAGTAGGCGATAACACAAATCCATTGATGAATAGAGATGAGGTGAAAATATGAGAGAGACTCGATGGATCAGATAGCAAGTGACACTCAGATGATAATAGAAGATAGAAATTCCAGCTGACATAACCGGTGAGTAACCATGCACATTTAATGATGACTCATAAAATATATAAGAAAAATATCGTGATGAAGAGCTGATTGAGAAGACAGAATAAACGTATAATTGTCGTGAATGGTCAAAACGAAAGCATAAATCTCGTTCGCTTTTTTTGGTAAATAAGAGTCAAGGGAAAATAATTTATATAGAACACTCATAACTGAGATAGTACTAAGAAGTAAGGAGAGTATATCCACACGAAGATGGCAGGGAGAGTCATAGTAGATTAGCATAATAGTATCGAGTCAGTTCATCAAAATATTTAATCCCGTAGAGAGATATATACCCTATTTGAAATTATTAAATATAAATATCAATAGTTCATATAGTATTTAGTAAGAAAGATCACTATACAATTACCTAATATATTTAAATAATAATCTTTATTATATAATTAAAAACTTTATTGTATCTATATATATTAATATATATATATATATATCATTTTAATTATTTATTTACTTTACTACAAATTTTATTGTTAAGCATACCATTTATTTATGGGTAATGGTTTTCTACCTATAGATTGAAAATAACTCATCAGATTATAATTATTAAGTTAATTATGAAAACATAGTTTCATACATAGTTTAAATGAAAACGAGTGATAGGTTGGAGTATATATATTTTAATATTAAATTAATATTGGTTTCATATTAATTTTATAATTATCAGAAATTATTATTACGTCAGTGTGTATACTATACAATACTTATATACTATTGTATTTTTATTTATGTGTATAATAAATATTTTCTTTATCGCTATTACACTATCATTGATCACATTATCATAATATTTTATTCATACATCTAGAAATATTAACTAGAATTATAATCGCAATAATTAAAAATTAATATTATTCGGTTCATCATTAATTTAATTAACATTTTACAGTAATGCGCTATATTTAATAACTATATTTATTTTGAAATTATATTTAGTTTGATACTAAAAAAATTATATTATAAATAAAGGCGGTGAAAAAAAAATAGCGCGATTTTTTTTTATATGAAAGTATATAAAAAAAAAAATGATAGAGGTGTAATATAATAATATGTGCAATAATAAGGTTAATGAGATGTATTGAAATGAAGTTAATTAATTCACACAATTTAAAAAACTATTTAAGTAAAACAATTAATTATATTATTAAAATTTATAATTATAAAAGCATAGTTTTTAGCACTAAATTAGGTAAAATTATAAATTTATTTGTGATGTATCTATGCAGCGTAAAATCATCTATTCTGGGCGACGGGAGACCTAACCTACGGTATTTGTTAATAGAAAGAAAAAAAAAGTTAGGAGTAACAAAAATAATCTTACGCAGTTTATTTTTTATTTTTGCAGTTTTGAACTACTATTACCAACGTATTGTTTTGCGAAATAACTGTATCATATCTCTGCAGTATCTAATTACCTCAGTAATCTTATGTAATCAATATTCTTAAGTTGAACTTTATCTTAAGACTACCAAGTCTCATGATCTATCTATATAGCTTATCTATCTATCGTAAGCATCTACACAATAGGAATCATCTTCTTTTCACATCTGCATACTTGGTCGTACATGCTATTGTTTTGAGATTTTCCCGCCAATATGATTGCTGGTGATTAGAGTGAGTATGAGGATCGCGAAGCTCACAAGATCTTCTCGTCACCATCACTACGGTGGTGACATTGGAACTAGATAGTGAAACTATATATATATATACTATAAACCAATATATAACGGCAGTAATTGACACAAGTAAGTTTCACTATTATATTATAGCCAGTAATATCATAGATAACCTCGAATAAACCTAGATGTATCCTATTCATACCTATTTATATTATGAAGTACTTTATGTATAAAAAAGGTAAATTATCAAAACCAAGTGATTGGCTGACTTATGAATATAATGAACTTTAGAATTAATAATAACACAAGTATATGGCTGCTTAGTAATATAATAATAAAATAAACAATATTTTTACAAGTAATATTTACTAAATATGATACTAGATAAATTATATTGATATCATTTCTGACATGCACAGTATGTAGGAAAAGAGACAAATCTTTAATGGAAATTTTTTTTTTTTACAATTTGCCTAATTTCCAACTGAATATAAAATTAAATGATGAATAATGGAATATATAGCGACTCAAAAAAACTGAAAAAGAAAAAAGGAATGAATAACGAATATATTTTAAAAAGAGCGAAAATACCACATAAAATATGTGTACAATAGCCAACAATGAATTAACATATGGAACAGGTTACATGAATAAACTTCTGAGTAAGTCTTAGCACAAGAATTAGAAAATATGGAAGAAAGATAGTAGGAAAAGGTAAGAATTGAGCAATACTAATCCGTATAGATCAAGCTAAATACTGCGTCATGAATTGCACAGTATAATTAATGTATTAAACTAACTATGTCCTATATGCATGATTATCATGTACATCGCAGTTAGATGGTTCAAATTAATGTATAAATGCATTCACTCGAGTCAAAAACTATAGGTTCGATACAACGACGACTCACTATATATAGAAATCTCACTTTGGTGATGTCTTATCAAGGACATTATGCTTAGCTTTAAGCTAATTGGCCGTACCAAGATAACATTCATACACCGAAATGTTAAGGAGTTAAATGAAGAATTATGTATATCTTCACAGGTATTTATATACATGGAATATATTTGGAAACATCACATAATTGGAGAAAATAGCCCATTATAGATAAAAGTATATCCAAGTTTTATTTATATAAATTATATCAGTAATATTTATATATAAGTTTTTATCTTTTAGTTAAAATATTTAAGTTAGAAGTCATAAAAAGTAATAGTAGCTAAGAGTTAGATATAGCCCTAGATTTTGTATTATATTTTATAGTATAGCATCATAATCATTATTATAATAGAATTTATTGAGATTAGAAAAAGATCTAGAATATTGTTTTAAATAAGAATAATATTTACAGAATATATATAGTATTGCACTCCATACACAAAACTGACTATGAGGATATATATTATATTATAAATAGCTTTACTTAAAGCATTAGTAAAGCCTTTGACACTACACATGAGTTATATATAGGATAAAATACTTTGGAATAATGATTTCTACATTAAATAAATAATACGCATACTATTTATATGTAGAGAGAGTTAGAACACAGCAAGAATGTAGAACTAAAGTAAGAGCGCTTACTATAAATGCAAAACCGGGTCACTGAAAATAGTAGTAAGATACAATATTAGTATTCACCTTCATGTACACGCTGCGTGATGCACGTATACACCCACAGAGAAGAAGCACCAACATAAATTTGAATTAGAGTGATTGAAAATTCAGGAGAATGATATTATAATCTGCGGAATAACACTCATACTAGGATGAATCAGTACCTACGTAGTTCCAATACCTAACATCACAGATAATCTAGGGAGAGAGGCATGTATGTAGATCAACTATGCATCTGATACAAGATGGTTGTATTGGAAAGATTCGGAGATGACAGGTGTGTGGCTTAGTAAGTGAGAGTAGAAGACATTCTAACGAAGTGGATAAATATACAAGATTTAGGTAAAAGAGAAATTATTACTTAGATGATGGATGGTGTAGGACAGACGAGTGCGTAGCAGCGCACAGACGTATTATAAGTGTCAAGCTTAGAGTAATGATTACCGTTTTGATAATCTCTGATTCTACAAGGAAGGTGAAGTAAAAGATGGTGTTTAAATGTAATTTTGACTTTTGTATTCGTTCTATATTTATCTATCTATCCATATCAACAACATTGAGTAGCTAATATATTATTATTAAGTCATGCATTCTACACTTTTCAGCCATTTCCAGACACGCAACCCTCTACTAAAGCAAAAAGAATACTTGCCACCAACACAACAAGCCACCCATCATATATTTTGTATATATATATATATAAATATATATATATAACATATATATATATGATAATATATAAGTAGTTATAATATATATATAATATATAATATAATATTATATATATATAAGGGATAATATATATAATATAATAATTATATAATATAACTAATAAATATATATTATAATAGATTATATATATATATATATATCATATATATATTAGTAAGTATATATATATAAATAATACTATATATATATATAAGTAATGGAGGATCAGTAAGAATAGATATACATAACTATAATAATAATATTTATACAGAGATAGTATATTATATATATTGTGATATTATTTTTATTATGTTACATTTATTACTATATAATATGTATATATATTATATTTAAATATAATAATATATGATATAATTAAAATATATATATATAATATTTTATATATATATATTTAATATTATAAATATATATATATAATAAAATAATATATATTATATTATATTATATATTATATATAATATATATATAATAATAAATATATCTAATATATAATATAATCAATAGGTCTACAAGATCACGAATATATTATTGACATCAGCTAGTTTGGAATTTTTTTAGAATATGCGAGCATCTTCACGAGTTTGAGACGAGGCTCTATTGGGCTATCACCACTGATAAGATCTGTAGTGCGCACAGTCAACTTCGCATATCAAGCACGAGATCGAGTTCGCACGACAACCTTGACCACAACACAATGTGAAATTCGGTAGTTCATGGTATGAGTATGTCAGCACAAATAACCATGTCATATCCATATTTAGTAAGAATCAGTGAGGGCTGCTAACTCGTAAAATCTCATGTATGCTCTCAATAGGTAGAGAGCGAGAATCAACATTCAAAATATCTGCAAAACCATTACAATCTGTCCAAACTATAGTTTTCTGTCAACACTAGCGTCGGTGAACAGTCTCGAGTCTATACACCATCACTAGATTACATCAAGGGCATGACACTCGAGATATATATACACCTATTACAGACTCAAAAGCTCACATAGAAGAACCAGATTACACAATATTCCAGATAAGAACGATCATATGTCAAGCCACGATACAATATCTCATGCGTATAGTGTGAATTATAACACACGCTACAAAATAATAATAAGAATGAATGAAAAATGAGTAAAAAGTTAATAAAGAAGTCATAAAAAAGAAATCCTTCAATTGAATAGATTAAATAATGCAATACTTAAAGATAAAAGAGTATAGTAAAGATTTTAAAACCAATATATACTATAAGACCAATTCTAGAAACTTGGAGGAATTTCTATCGACTACTGAAGTATAAAACTACATAAGAGTTTAATTAAAAACCCTGAAACCATCATTTTTACATCACAAATGACTAATCGAATTATCAAAATACATTATACAAAGTGGTAATAGTTAAATAGTTAGAGTATTAATATATATATATAATATCATTTAATATATATATATATTATATATTGATTATGTAATAATAAATATTAAATATTATATTAATAATATATAATATATAATATATAATATTATATAAAATATATATATATATATAATAATATTAATATTATATATATATTATATATATGAATAATATTATTAATATTATATATATATATATATATTATATAATATATACTTAATAATTATATATATATATATATATTGCTGGAATATATGAATGTAAGTTTGTATATTTGTTATTTAAATACGTAATTTCGATTTAGATCTTCCTCTTGTATGTATTAATTATTATCTTCTTTTGGGATAATTAATTTTATCCTTTAAGTTATTTTGTAGCCTTGTGATATTGGTTTAGGGTACAGTTCTATGTCCTGAATAGAGACTAGGCTTTTTTTCTGTTTGACCACGGATAGTGGGTATAAAGAAAGTAAGGCAAAATGCTAATAAGAGAGAAGTACTCTATATCTCTAGTTAGGATATTGATATTTGTCGATCGGGGAAATTATATAATCACTAATTAATAGGGCACCTGATAAATAGATATTGCATATATGTTTATGTAATTTTAGATTTTTTTCATGTTTATAATAATAATATAAATCGTATGTAGTAGCTTAAACTACAAATCTACACAACAATAAAAAGTAAGTATAATCCATTAAGGTGAGTCTAATACCTTTATTCAAAATAAAACTGGTAATCCACTTAGTCTTTTTAAATAACGTCACAATATACATAATATAAAACTAATTAGTACAAGCAAGTCATCTATACTCTCTCAACAGTTATGTAAATAATCAATAATCAAATAATATTATCAAAAAGCGGATAGCCATGTAATTATTGAGAAATTTATCGAAAGTATAATATTTCTGAAACATCGAAATGAAAAACAATACAATTCTGATGCCTGTAAGAAATATGAATATGCCAAAAAAACTTAAAAATCAAAAGAGAGTGTTGCTATATTTATTACTGTTGTAGCATTTTATTAGAAATGTTTTGCAAAGTCAATTTACTTCGACTCATAGGTATTTTTCTGCTATACCTTCATCGTTGGGTAGCAGTTTTTCTGTGTCTTTTAGATGACATGTACATTGTATATATTCAATTCTCTCAAAAGATCAGATTCCTGCACGTGTATAGTAGGATGGAGTTGGTAGAACACCCAAGAACTTATTTCTGTTCAAGAGACCATCACTAGGGGGCGAAACCTATAACTATATCGAGTTGTGAGAGAGTCTCAGTCAATCATATCACAGTAACCCACTAAATTATCTTCATAATGTTATTAGAATAATTCAGAGAATTTAATTGGCTAATATGAGGAATAAAGAACTTATGTTAATGTTACTACAATAACAGAGCATTATACGTCAGAGATAAACCATGATAGGAAAAACGCAAGTTTGGTACTTCTATTATCAAACATACGATAACCTTACAATAACGGCACGGAGATGTCACGTACGACAGCATACAGTATAGCAAAGTCAATAACAGAGGCCAGCAGGATTTATTATACAGAATTTATTTCTAACATCGTAAATATTATGAACAAAATCACGTAAACATCTTGGAAATAGAATTTGTTAGTTATGATATGTAAATTGAGGTATATACAAAAAGTAATAATTATACATCACACTTATTACTAAAAACGTGAAAATTACAATCTCATAAGTCATCAGATAAAAACAAACTAATCAATAAATACAAATTTATTTTATAGCATCATTAATATAAACATCTGGATAGTAATACAGAACAAGGAAGTAACAGATTACTAATGAGAACATAAACACATTCACCAAGAGTAATGAAAATATAGAAGTACACAAACGCTATTCTAATTAAGAAATATTTATATTATATTATATAAGGTCAAAGCAGTGTGTAGATGTTTGAAGATTAAATAATTAACAAAGGAAAAAAAATAAAAAATATAAAAAATAAAAATAAAAATAAAAATGTTAAACCGGAACTAAGTATTAATATTATGCAATGAAAAAATAAATGTGTAAATTACAAGATAAAAAGAAACTCCTTTCACATTTTCATTCAAGTTAATAACGGCTCATTTAACAACATAAAAATGACGATGTAGAAATAAAAATATTTAAGTGTGAGAAACTCGTAATGATATAAACATATTTCATAAATATTCTCTCACTTGTAACTAACTTCAAAGCGAGGTACTTGAGATACTTAGGAATTGGAAAAGTTATTGAAAGAAATTAA
>JABUQX010117777.1:42500-47500 GCA_015478945.1 Trachelipus rathkii
ATATATATATATATATATATATATATATATATATATATATATATATATATATATATATATATATATATATATATATATATATATATATATATATATTTATATATTATATATATATATATAACATTTTTTTTTTATATAAATAAAAAGATTATATATATATATATATATATATATATATATATATATATATATATATATATATGTCCACCAAGAGGGATGCGGCGGGTCACTCGCGGACTAATTGTTATACACCCGAAAGCCGTGGAGACGTAAAGGCATGAAGACGCGGAAACGTGAAGCGCTAAGGCTCAAACGCTTGGCATGGGCGTTGGATGTAGTCTCTCGGGGTTAGCGGCCGAGGTGTCTTGCTGTGTTAGGGGACATAAAATAAAAATAAATAAAATTAAAATAAATAAATAACTAACTTTTAACAAAATATAAATATAAAGAAGAATAATAAAAACTTAAAAGAAAATAATAAGAAAACGAAATGTTTATATTAAAAATGTGAAAAACAAAAATAATCGGAAAAACAAAATAATATTAAAGCTAACAACGTGAAGATCTTTATATTAATATCTTACAAATTGATAAAATATATTATTATTAAACCAATTATTTACTAATACAATATAACTCTGTATATGTATATATATATATATATAATAACCATAACTAATAACCAACAACCTTTAATATATATAATAATAATATGTAAAAACCTTATAATATATATATATATATATATATATATACACATATATAAAAATATATATATATATATAAAAATAATATATAATATATATATATATATATATATATATATATATATATATATATATATATATATATATATATATATATATATATATATATATATATAATATATATATAAAAAAATATATATTTATATAATTGTTTTTAAAATTGATATTATTATGTGTGTGTATTTAATGTATGGCGTAATGTGCAATATTGTGTTTGCGCTATGTTTTATACGCTATTACTGCTAATCGTGGCTGGTTGTTAATCGCATTGTTCCTTTGTTAGAGGCACAAGCGGCTGAATGTTCGGCAATTATTTGCGTTCTTTGGCTTTACATTTTCAAAGGCTATTATCTTTCGCACGCTTTTGAGCTGGCATGTTTCCGTTGCTTTGTAATCCACCCTCAAGATGATAACTGATGGTGTATTGCTGACGATCTTCGTTATGAAGTATGCGTTATCTTTCAAACGCACCAGCTGTTCTGTAATGAAGCGCTCCCGCTGTTTCCCATCAATGGTGTTAGATATGTCGAATAATATAATAATAATAATAATAATAATAATAATAATAATAATAATAATAATAATAATAATAATAATAATAATAATAATAATAATAATATTTTGATCGGTTGTGTATAGTAAAGATTGAGATTGCTACTTTGACTTCAGTTGGTAAGTTGAAACTTCTAATTTTAGTTACCTTGTTAATGAATGCTGTATGGCTGTTAGGTTAGGTTGAGATATATTTTGTTTAGTTCACAAAATTAGAATGTGTTTTGTGGTGACAGGAAGATATTTTAAATATGTTTGAAAATTTGATCAAATATATTTTCAAAACGGTAAAAGGAATTGATTAACAACTGAAGTTCGGTGGCGCGCATGAGCCTTAACCGTTTATTCGTATTGTAAAATCCTTGGCCCAGAGATTTATTATGTTGTATATATATATATGCTGATGGTTGGGAGAGTGAGTGGTGATTTGATAGCAGGCCACTGTTTAGGAAGTATGTGTAAAGCATAGTAAGAACCAACAAAGTATGACTTTGAATCAACAGATCAACAGATCAATATGTCAATAGATCATGGAGATGTTGAAATTTACTGCTAGGCTATGTAAATACAAATATTACAAGTTATAAACGTAAAATGAAATAGAGTAGTTAACACAAAATGTTTAAACGAATAGAAAAATAAATAAAAGTTTTTAAACAAATATATAGATTATTACAAATAAACAAACAAAAATAAACAAAAAAATAAAATAGAGTAAGTACAAGCATAGTGTAAAGATGAGCAAGGCTTTAGTTTTTGATTGATGCTGCTATTGGTGGAACGGGATGGTACTGTTTTGTTTGGTTTTCAGTAATATGTTGTGTAAAGTGGCACATTAACTATTTTAAGGGCCTGTGTTTGGTGTTATTCATTAGCCTGAACGTTGATCTGGCCCAGCTGCAACACAACAACACGTTTTGCAAGGTATGTACGCATAGCAGTATTAAAAATATGACTTGGGCTCAATGGATCAATGGATCAATAGATCAACAGATCAATGGATCAATAGATCACCCAGTATTGGGAAGGAGGTGCTGGGCCTACGGGCCCAGCTTTGATTTACTGATTTGCAACAGAGGTAATAACAAAAATGCAAATTTTTGGGATTATAAACATGAAAGAAGAAATTTGGATAAAAGCAAATATTTTGGCAAACAAGCAAAAATAAATAATTTTTTTGGTAGGCCATGTGTTTAAAGAAGCAAGGCAAAAATAAATAAGTTTTTGATGACCCATGTTCCTGCAGAATATGACTTGATCAACAGACATCAATAGTCAATAGATCAATAGATCAACAGATAAATGGATCATGGAAGGTAGGAGGAGTTATGGAAGAACAGTTGTTTACTGAACCCCACTGCTTTTACTGTTTACTGTTTGCACGATTTACCTAACAGAGTATGTAAAATACAGAGGTACACAGGATTATAAACAAAATAAACAAAAGTTTTTGTGTTATACAAAATGACTGAATCAACAGATCCAATAGATCAGCCAGATCACAGCAGACAGTGATGAAGCATTCCCAATTTGACACTGTTTACTGCTTTACTATTTGTTACTGCTGAAATGGCAAATACTGAAATTTACGTTATAAGCTTTGTAAAATGGTACAGTAAACATCAAATATTTAAAGAAAAATAAAACAAAATAAACAAAGTACATAGTAAAAACATGTTTAAGAAAACAAGGCAAAAATAAATAGAAGTTTTGGTGCTGTTATACAAAAGCCAGACTAGTCCAATGGGTCAGCTGGATAATGGTCAGTAGTCAATGGATCAGTGAAAGGCCAGGGGTGAGTGGCGGACTGTTTACTGAACACGCGATTTTTGATTTACTGCTAGGAAATGTAAAAATGCAGAATTTTACGTTATAAACATAAAATGAAGAAGCTAGTTGGCACCAAGTATTTAAAAAATAAGGCAAATAAATAGAGGCTACATAGTAAAAAGCATAATGTTAAAGAAAACAAAGCAATCAACTAAAAGTTTTTGAGATATCTTACAAATGACTTGAATCAGCTAGATCAATAGATCATGGAAGAATAGGAAGGCGAAGGCGGTTTATTTACTGATTTACTGATTTACTGATTTAGAGGTAATAACAAAAGACACAAAATTACCAAACATGAGAAAGAAGAAATTACAGTAGCTGAAACAAATAAATGAAATTTTTATTAAAGCATAATGTTTAAAGAGAAACAAAGCAAACAAACAAAGTTTTGAATTATACAAATATGACTGAATCAAGCGCAGATCAATAGATCAATGAACTCAATGGTCGCAATGGCGATCGGCAGAGAAAACCAGTTTGTTTACTGAACTGATTTACTGTTACTGATTACTGGGTACTGCTTTATGATTTTACTGATTTACTGATTTACTGATTTACTGTTTTAGGAGTATGTGAAATGCGAAGCTTTACCGTTACTGAAACATAAAATGAGAAAGAGCATACAGTTTTCCCACATGTTAAATATAATAAAACAATAATAAATAATTCTTGTTTAAGTGCATAGATTTTTTTAAATAAAAATAAATAAATTTTATAGTAAACATAATGTTTAAGAAAAACAAAGGCTAAAATAAAAGTTTTGATATTATGATACAATATGATCAGTCAATAGTCAATAGATCAATAGATCGTAGTAGAGGAAGATGATGCGGAAGACGATTTGTTTATATGTTGCAGGGCAATGTAACAGGGAAATTTCTTAAACATAACAGGAAGAAATCTAGTTAACACCAAATGTTAAAGAAAATAAAAGAACAAAAATAAAGTTTTAAAAAATATATAGATTCTTTTAAATAAAAATAAATAAATTTTATAGTAAAGCTATATGTTTAAAGAAAAACAAAGCAAATAAATAAAGACTGTGTTACCAACACAAATATGACTTAGTCAATGGGACAGATAAATGGAAGAAGCAAGGCATTTGTTGGCGATTTGCGATTTACTGTTTAGTACAGGTATAAATGCAGAATTTAAAGTTTCGAATTTTTACAGCGTAAATTTTAAGAAAGGCTAAATGTTCATCCGAAAACAAGAGCAGGTTCCTTTGCGATTGTTAAGCGTGGATCTTTGTTAATGTTGGCTGTTTTATTCGTGCGTAAGTTGTCGTTGGAACTGGCCAACACGATATGATAACAGTTCAGGCCAGCCTCTTATGTTAACATTATGTTAAGGCACCGACCGTCGCGCCATATTCGCTGGTTGCAAGATGGTAGGTAGGTCCGCGATGCCGACGTTATATTGCTATGTTAGGTAAATACCGATATGTTGGCAATGATTGGTATTGTGGCCATGTAATGTTGGTTGCAGTGTTAGTATGGAACTTGACTGTGTTGGCTGTTTGAATGGCAGCAAATCAGGATTTTGTCGATTGACGCCACTATGATGCTTGGTTCCCGGAAGATAGAGCGATATGTTGGCTTTATTGATGTAAAAACTGTTGCGCCAGCATAATATGCTTATAGAACTTATTTGTTATGTTTACCCAAATGATGCTCATGTATGACTTGAGATCAATAGTTGCTCGCTGAGTATGGATAAATGAATGAGTAAGCGGTATTGAAGAAACGATACTCATATATAACATAGCCTTAACTAATATGTATGTATGTAATATAGCCTTAGCAACCTTAGTAACAACAACAACTTATATGTAATATATATATATAT
>JABUQX010117778.1:0-13420 GCA_015478945.1 Trachelipus rathkii
AGCTGATCACCTTCTAACATAACTTCCCAATCGAGGACTGTCCTCACCCACAATCATAACTTATCTACGTTACTTTCAAACCCCTCCTTTACACACCCCGCCAAACCTCTAATCAAACTCTCTTCTTATTCGCCACACAAAACCAAATCATCCTAAGATAATAAGTAGGGAACCATCCACTCCCTTCCATTTTCCATCATTCTTAACACCATCCCCTTGCCATCCCCACCCCCTAATTTATTATAACCTTTCATCCATATGCCAAAGCCTGAATAACTAGGAGACCCACCATCCCCTGTCTTACCCGCATTACTGCAATCAATCACTTCGACTATTTATATATATGCAAGGTATATATAGTGCGGTTAATGCTTCACTATCATATTATTACTTTTGACCTATTCAGAAGGTTTCACCACCAATATTTTCCTCATATATCACTAACACTTTATAGAGTTTCTTATTAATCCTATCATCGAACGCTTGTTGCAATCCATAAACCTAAATGTTAATTTATTCTTTCTTATCTTTGATTTATCATGTGTAGAATCATCGATATTTTAATCCACATCACCACTTAAACGCACCTTATTCTTCACCAATCAATCCTTCAGTTACTGAAGCACTCTTTCGACCAAAATACCAGCAGTACTTCTCCCCTGCAACACCATAAACTAATTCCCTATAATACCTACAGTTTCCTTATCCCTTACCCCTTATATAAGGGAACTATTATTGCTTTCCTCCCCCTCGGAACTATACCATAAACGCTGCCAAACTTTCAAATCCAATCAATCACCATTCTGCCTCGCATATATATTATATAGTATATATAGCAGCAATATATAGTATATATATATAGCATATATATAGTTATAGTATATATAGTATCAACATGGTTATTATATTATATATTATATATATATATATAAGTTATATATATATATATATATATATACATAAATATATATATATATATATTATTATATATATGTTATTGTTATTAGATATATATGTTACGTCATTACATATATATATTTCACATATAAATATATTTCTTATGTATGTACAGTATATATATATATATATATAGCATTTGTGCAGATTGAGATCTGTTTATATATATACCAGTACCGGTATATGTTATATATATGTTATATATATATATATATATTTATATATATATACAGAATATATATATACATATATATATATACATATATACATATATTATATATATATATATATATATATATATATATATATATATATATATATAATGACATACATTATATTTTTTGTAAATGGAAATTTATTTAGAATACTTATTCATACAAAAAATACATAATATTAGGAAGAGATTAATAAGTAAAAAAAAATTGTTGGCAAGTAGTGAAGTTGCCTTGAAGATTATCTCGAGTAGAAAATAAAGCAACACCAGTGTTACGGGTTTAGATACGGAGCAAATAGTACTGCGTTCAAAAATGTGCTTAAGTGCAAGTACTTGTACTTGAACCCGAAGTTTCCTGTATATATATATGCTATATATATATATAAATATATATATATAGTAGGTATATATATATATATATATATGTATAGTTATATATATATATATATATATATATATATATATATATATATATAAATGCAATAATTTTTTTTTTTTTTTTTTCTTTTTGATACTCCGAAATCTGTAGGAAAGTGGTTCGCGGTGCACCAACGGTCCTACCAGTCACCTCATCACAACGCACGGCATTTTAATCGTGCCCGCACCACCGTACCCTTATTTCTTTCTCCACCGCAATCGGGTCAGCGCATCACACCGCACCGAACCAAAATGAGCTCACCATGCACCACACCGCTGTTTGGCTAATTATATATATATATATATGTTGTTAGCAGTTAGGGTAAGAGTATATATAAAGATAGCATATATATATATATATATATATAAGAAAACATATATATATAAGGAGCAGCATATATATATATATAATGTAACAGGAGATGCGAAGAGAATCTGGGCTCCCCCTGATATTCGCTGGACAGAAGGGAATCCTCAACCGGCTAAGCTTCAAGAATCATTCATAAATCGTCTGGTAGCACCCTTTGCAACTGTACAGAGAAGCAGGTCTTATGCCTGGGTTATGGCATGAGGATTGCCAAATTGGAAAACCAAGCTGAACACAAAATGGATAGCCTTGATGACAAAAGGGAGAAAAATGAGGCAGACGAAGGATCTACGACTCGGACGATTCACCCGTCAAGTAATCAATGGCTAGGAATTTATTGTATACACACCACATTATAGAAGAGAATCAGCTAAGCTTCCAAAGAAGAGTTTGTGTAACAAATATAGGTATATATATATAGCAGCAGTATATATAGCAGCATATATAAGGTAGTAGTAAGAAGAGAAAGAGTAATATAAAGTTATATATTATTATATTATACATATGTATATATATATATATATATTGGTGTTAGAGGAAGGGTGTTTGTTTACATGTGTAATTAATTTTTAAAATGCTACTTGCTACATTATTTCATTAATCATTTTACTATTTTTTATTTATGTTTGTTAAATGTTGCTTAGAGAGTTTTTTCTGGTTCACATTTTTCATCGTACCAGAGCATTTTGATTAGCTATGCAATGAGGGAGGAGATTTGATTTAGGTGGTCAATTTGGGAAGGATGGAAAGTAAAGAAATATATGAGCAGAAAATAAAATGTTGGGGAAGAAAATAGAAAGCACAGAACAATGAGAATTAAACAAAATATTGTGGAAATTTAGTTTGAAGAGAAAAATAATGTAAATCATGTTCAATAGTTCGTTCCCATGAAGTGAAAAAAAGTGAAAGTGAGTGAAAAGTCTTCGGAGTGAAAAAATGATGTTCTAGAAGTCAAAATGTATTATATATATATAGCAGAGCAGTAGAGGCAGCAGTATATATATATTGTTAAGTATACACAGAAGTATATATATATATAGGTATGGTATATATATATATATTATATGTATATGTATATGTGTGTGTGTGTGTGTGTGTGTGTGTGTGGGCAATATATGTTCTCTGTCTTGGAAACTAACTATTGAACATGACTATACATTTACATGCTGGAGAAAATCACATAAGTTAAGCATTCTGCGCACTCTGATGGACCCAACCCACATTGCAGGGTGAAACAATATTCTTTCCAATGGAAATAAAAAAAAAAGTGTATCACAAGTCCTACCAGTTAGTTGGCACCAAAGTACCAAAAATGCTTATTTATCAAAGGAGGGGTCATTCCTGTGAGAGACTTGAAGACTTTAAACAAAATATCGATATAAGAAGATAATTGGAGGAACCCAGAAGTAAAAAGATTTTATTAAGAGAAGGAGATAGATTAATTATAAGTTAAGAAAAGATTTTGTGTGTTTTGTTAGTCTCCAATATGAACAGGGATCCTGGTTGGAAATTGTACTATAAACTCAAGGTTATTGTAAATAAGGAATTGGAACGCGTGTTTACTAGCTCTATTTTAAGAATTATATATAAGGTGATCGGCGGTGGAGAACATTGAAATCACCAAGAATGATAATTTAGCAAAAAGGAGACAACGAGATAATTCTTTATCCTTTTCTGGAGATCAAGTTGGCAAAGAATTTAAGATTATCAGTAGTGCTAGGAGATAATATATAGAACGAATCAATTTATTTCGTAGATTTTCAAGAGAACCTAAACCACAATATAGAAAATAGTACAAGGTTTATTGCTGGAGATTTCAAATTCCTGAGTTTTGGTTTGGTTAACAGGAGGTGAGGCCTAGTAGGTAAAAAAAAAGGTTTTGTTCGATAAAACGGAACAGGATAAACGTGAATTTTACTAAATTAATAAAGAAAGATAGTGTACTGAAAGAAATTGACAGTCCTTGATTGCACCAGCCTCATCACAGGAGGTCATCAACACCAAGGAGTCGATTGGAGGAGTAATGGATGAAGGGTTGTTCTTGGAAGCGGACCCATCGGCATCTCGAGGACGAAAGTTTGTACCAAACACATCAAATGCACAATGAGAGGTAATCTCTTGCTTCTAGAGCTCGACTTCTCGGACTATTGAGAACTAGAGGCAAAAGGAAAAACCGTACAGCACCAAAATGCACAATGAGAGATAATCTCCTCGCTGCTAGAGCTCTACTTTCCTCCCTCATTATTATTATTATTATTATTATTATTATTATTATTATTATTATTATTATTATTATTATTATTATTATTATTATTATTATTATTATTATTATTATTATTATTATTATTATTATTATTAATATTATTATTATTATTATTATTATTATTATTATTATTATTATTATTATTATTATTATTATTATTATTATTATTATTATTATATTATTATTAGATGAGTATTATTAATATTATTATAATTATTATTATTATTATCATTATTATTATTATTATTATTATTATTCTTGGTCTATATATATATATATATATATAGTATATATATATATATATATATATCCATATTTATATATATGTAAGTATATAGTATATGGTATATATAGCATATAGCAAAGATGTTACATATATATATATATATATATATATATATATATATATATAGTATATATATATATATATATATACTTATGTTATACTGACGTTATTGTAATTCCAGGAAGATCAGACACCTTCTGACCACATGTCGACTCAGACAAATTCCCCAGTTGAGCAAACTTATCAATCTGGTTTCCAAAAGATGGAGACACCTTTGCGGATCGTTCAAGAGGTTCTTGTTAGTGAACTTATTTTCAAATGCTGATTTTGTATATATACATTAACATAAAGATATCTACTTATAGTCAATAGCCACAATCATTTTAAGATATCAACTCTCACGAAGCTATTATTAGTAGCTGAGAAACTCTTCAAACTTCAGTTCTGCGGAAGAGATAAATCGCTTGTCACCTTTTAAGATCCGTTTACTATTTTCTTATATTTATATTACATTTAACTTTACATTTATATTAAATTATATTTATATTTATATTATATTTATATTTATTATATTTAAGATTTGTTTTTATTATTTATCATCTCAAATTTTTTTAGTATAAACACATTTTAAATATATTTAACATACACATATTAAATATATTTTAAGTTTTGTAATAAAAAATTAATTTCAAGTTTAATTTAAGGTAACAATACTTTTAATCTATATTTTACATTTTTATGTTGTTTATTTTGAAACTAAACTTTATAATTGCCAACATAAACATAGGCGACAGCACGTATTTTATAATTTATAAATATCATTCAATGATACAGTAATTTGTAAAAAAAATAATGCCTTGTTCAAAAATATTTTTACTCGGGTTGTAACCCTACAAATAATTATTTCTGTTCTATAAATCATTTTTGAACATTTAAATGTTATTGAACAAAAAAAATTAAATCAATATTTAAAATATAAGTTAGTCACTCTATAATATAATTTAAATAATAATATAATGCAGCTGTTGCGCCACCGAGTTGCGTCTATGCCTATGGCGCACTATCAACGAAAAGTCGCAGGCGCAAGGCGCATAGGCGCAACAATTTTTAAAAGTTAAGGACTGCCAGCAAGCAGTCAATTTCTATAGCGCCCTGTCCAGGAACGTTACTTTTTTACCCCAAAAAGTTAGAATGTAGTTAGCAAACTCCCAGTATTCTAAAAACCAGTGTAAACCTATATACAGTATAGTTATATATATATATATATATATATAGCAGTATATATATATATAGTTATATATATATATAGTATATATATGTTATATATAAATATATGGTTATATATATATATATATATATATATAATGTTAGTATGTTAGCAGCAGTTAAGTTTTATGTGATAAGTGCTTGATTATATATGTTAAGTTATTGCTATATATATATATATATATATATAACTAGTTCAGTGTTCTTAACTACAAATAAATTACAACTATGGCTTTGAAAATTTTCAACTTCTTCAGTTTCGTGCTGACTCCTCCGGGGGAAAACATGAATCAATCGTCCCATTGGACGTTCGTCGACCTGTTTAATACAAAAATTAATAAATGTGTTTTAATCCATATTTTAGCATTTTTATTTTGTTTATTTTGAAAATAAACTTAGCAAACAGCCACCAGCCGGCGGAAAAGTCGCAGGCGCAAAGGCGAATAGGCGCTGATGTGAAAAAAATATAGGCGCATAGGCGCTAGGCGCACTAGGTCCGACGGCATAGGTGAACTCAAAAACATTATAGGCGCGCCCAGCCTGGATTATAATGTAAAAATATGATTTATTAATGTGATGAAAATATAAAATGAAGTGATCTAAACCAAATTCTCTGTTTATTTAAATTAATGTTTTATTAAGATATTTAAAATTTTTTAAAAATATTTTCACAAAACTAATGAAATAAAATTTTTTAAACTTTTTCCCTTAAAAAAAAAAAATTCTAAGTGTTATTTGAAATTTTTTATTGACATAGTAATGTATACTAAAATGAATGAATATATTTTGAAAGATTTTGATTCATTATTCATTTTTCTTAAAGTTCGCACCTCATGGATATTGTCCTATTCTAGGAGAGGAATAGCTCTAGGTAATTTCTACCTAGATCCGGGCTAGAGATCGAACCCTAACCCCTAACCCCCTTAACTCTGTCTACGACACGTTCCTTCATTTTGATATAAATTGATATTTAATGTTCTACCTTTGATTGTGTTTCAGTTAACGTCAGAAGCGTTTTCGGATTTAGCTTAACTTCTAATTTCTAAGTTATCTAGAGAGCAGGTAAATATTTTGCCGGTTTCAACTCCTGCTCCGACTCCGGCTCCGACTCTGGCTCAGCCTTTGACTTCGGCGCCGGTTCCTGCTCAGCCACAGGCTCCGGTACATTATTCTTTTAATAATCCCTGTCTCCTGTTTCTGCTCAATAATATTTAAAACTCCCAATTCTGGTACAAAATCCCACCATCTATAATTAATGCTCCATTTACACTTGTGAAATTATTAATCCAGGTTATGAAATTTATTATTTATTATTTCTACTTACAATTACAAGTTTAAAAATATTTAATAGTATATCAATTTTTTGCTATAGCTGCACTCCACTCAAAATAAAAAAAATTCTCCGGTTAAATTCCAAACTTATATTTACTCGAATTTAGGCCTTTTTATAGTATATCATTAATCTCTGTAATGATTTATTTATTTTACTATAGCTTTAAAATATTTTAAAACTTTATTTATTAAATTTTTAATTACTTATTTATTAATTTTTTGTAATTTATTGATTTTTTTTTTTACAGGGTAAAAATGAACAAAAACTTTGATGTCCGGCATGTTCGGTTTTTTAATTGAGTGCAATTCACAACTTTTCCTCAGATTCAGCTTTGGTGGACAATCATCAGGAATTTAAAACCGCCTTCGCTAAATACGTTAATTGCCTTTTCGCTCTCTCAATCTTCAAATGATACTTGGAACGTCAATAGGCTTTGAAAAGCGAAATTGAGTTTATCAAAAGAAATAATTTTGACTTGTGCTAAAGTTTTAACTTGAGATATTCAAGTTTTAACTTGAAATATCCAAGTTTTAACTTGAAATATTCCAAAGGTGGCGTTTATAAATATATATATATTTTTTTACACAAAGATAAAATGATTTAGAAAAAATATAAGTTGTGATGCTTGTAATTAATTATACCATATTTATCAGCTTTTTTATTATTTATTAAAGTCAGATGGTGATGTAAAGAAAGAAAGATTTGTAATATTTAGATTTTAATAATGAATGATTTAAGTGAAGAAAATGATATTAAAGGTGCATTAGCTGCTTTTGAAGAAGATGGAGATTTTGATGATACTTCATTAGAAGGCAATAATGATTGTTTTCAAGAGCAAGATAATGAAGGCAAATCAGTTTATGAAGATGATGAAGATCTAGATGAATTATTAGCTTCCGTAGATATAGATTCTCTCTCAAAATCTCAACCTGTAAAGGTAAGAGTGGTTATTAGTGTGAGTAGAGTATTTTTTAGAGTGTAAGTACATGGCATACAATTATAATTACAGGTTTGTAAGATTGCTAATTTATTTTTTATGTTTTTAGTTTTTACCCTTGTTAGTGTTTAAAACTTGTTTGGAAACATTTAGCTATATTAAGTCAATTTTTATTTAAGGTTTTAAACCATAATAACATTAAATAAGTTGATAAGAGTCAGTTACGGTATGTATGTCAGCCATATATAATTACTCATATCATCACAAACATTGCAAAATTTATTATAATAATAATAATATTATGATCAATTCTTTATATTTTACTCTTTTTCAAACAACACATGAACAAACATTCTGTCTTTCCTTAATTCATATTTTTCCCTTTCTCTATCAACTCTTGGATGTTGTATCTTTTAACTCCGTAATTAACTTTGGCACTATCTCTTCTTTATCTTTCTCATTATTTTCTGTGATTTGCTGCTCTTTCAGGCATAATCTTTTTTGTAAAAGTAAAAAGAAAGCTTTGTTAATAATGCTCTTCCACCACTTAAGAAATACCTACTTTCTATTCCAAAGAATATTATTAATTTTTTAACAATGTTGCACAAATTTTCACTCCATTTCATTACATTCTAACTCCTTAAATTTCAACCAATAAATTTGGATTGCCGTCAAATTAATAAATGATCAAACGATCGGTTAAGTAGCCTTGCATTAAGAAAAAATAATTATATATTAGTGAAAGCCATTACTAATATCCTTTAACAATATATTTTATATATAGCAAGAAGGAGTAAGAGTGGATTGGTTCGAAAATGGGGTAAGAAAGGAAATCCTACTTTAACTGAAGAAACATGATTATTGAAAAGTTAAACCTTTTTTTTTTACCTTCATCAATAACCAAAAATAAATATTATCATGCTAACCGATATCCCATGTGCAAAAGTAGTGCCTAACAAAGTAGCATGCTATAGAAATGGAGGGGAAAAATCTCGATTTCAACTCTGACAAATAAGGGTCTACAGACTTCTCTTGTCTTATTATGGATCCTATTAAAGGGAATCAAAATACTCATTCATTACTTTCATTAAAACTTAACCCTTCTTCTAAATTATCATTCATTTCCTGTAATGTATATTTATATTTGCGCCTCTTAAGAAAATTAAAAGAAAATGAAAATGAAAAATTACTGTAGTAATTCTTCAAAAAGGACAATTAACTTATCTAAAATAAGTTACAACTCTTTGCAACTTTTTTTTAACTTCATTCAAAAACCAAAAATAAATTATTATTATTATTATTATTATTATTATTATTATTATTATTATTATTATTATTATTATTATTATTATTATTATTATTATTTTTAAAGCATAAAATCAATCAGGACCCCTTCCTTAATAACCCAAGTCAAAAACATCTTGATGTGCTTCAAGAGCATTTTGGTCTCTTCATTTCGTCCTATGCAGTGGAAAATTATTCAAGCTGCCTCTTCAGGTTTATATAATATATAAAGATATATATATATATTATATAATATATATATATATAATCATAATAATTATATACTATATATATAGTATTATATATTAAGAATTATATACTATAATAAGTTCAGTATATATATTATATTATATAGATATATATATATATATATATAGTATATTAATATATAGTAATATAATATATGTATATATATAACTATATATATATAGTAAAGTTATCTATAATATAATAATATATATATTATATAAATAAATCTATATATAATAATTATCTGTTATTATACTAGTATACTGTATATTAGAGCTCATATATATATATTATATATTTATATTATATATATAATATATATATATATATATATATATATATATAGTATAACTATATAAACAAATATTATATACGTATATTATTATATATAAGTATTATAAATTATATATATTATAATATATATACGGTATATAGATATATACGTAATAATAAAATATATACGTATAAGTATATATATATAGTATATAATATATAATATATACTATTTATTATATATATATATATTTATTATTATATAGATATATATTATACTATTTATATATATATGTTATTATATAATAATATATCAGTAATAATAATATATATTAACGGTATATATTATAAAAAATATATATTATATATATATTAATAATATAATATATAGATATTAATATATATATGATATTATATACTATATAAAATATATTAATATATATATATATATATATATATACTATAATTATTATATATATCATTATCATTTTATTATTAATCTCATAAAAAATATCAAGATTTTAATATTAAAATTACTAATTAAATTTTTGGTAAAATAATTGATTGTTATTTTATTTAGCTACTAACTACAATAAATAAATTATAGCACGTAACTACTTTTATAAAGATGTAAATTTATATTTGTATTTTTTTAGGGCCAGGATAATAGTGTTGTAATGGCTACTGGCTTTGGGAAAAAGTTGTGTTACCAGTTTCCTGCGGTTTACACTGGTGGGGTATCGGTTGTTGTGTCACCTTTAATTTCGCTTATGGAAGATCAAGTCCTAGGCTTGAAGGTATTATTATTATTATTATTATTATTATTATTATTATTATTATTATTATTATTATTATTATTATTATTATTATTATTTAGTAGTAGTAGTTAAAAATATTCAGAATTTTTAAGTAATTTTAATTTTACAAACTTGTAATATGTTCTTTTTAGCTGAATAAATTTTGATTTGATTATTATTATTATTATTATTATTATTATTATTATTATTATTATTATTATTATTATTATTATTATTATTATTTATATTATTATTATTATTATTATTAAATGTAATATTTATACATAACATATTTTATAGTTTATCGTAAAATATTTCAGGCTTCGAATATTGAGTCTTGTTTTCTCGGTTCTGCACAATTAAGAAAGTCCGAAATATATTCCGATATGCTAAAGAACAAGTTTCGAGTCATCTATTGTACACCGGAGTTTGTTACAAGTAAGCTTTTCATAATTATTTTACTGATTGGTTAAAAATATAAGGAGGTTGACTGACTCGCCGACTCCTCAGCGAGAGGACGCTGGTTCAATCCTCCGCATAGCAGTCCGAGTTTTATCTTCCTGGGGGCAAGAATTAAAAATCGGCTGCGAACACTTGCTGGCGATAGACTTGGGATAGCCGGCCTTAAAGTTCGATTTCCTGTAGTCCCAGCGTGCTACCCTCTGAGAAGGGGATTAAGCACGTTAAAATGATTTTTTTTTTTTTTTAATAATTGAAATTAAAACTGAAATATTGAACTTCAAAGTTAACTTACAAAAGACTACATACTAAAATATATAAATTAATGATGGGACGATGCATTGTCATCAAGAATTAGAAAAACTGTTGATTCTTTGGAATCAGAAATGGAAATTATGTTAGAATTGAAATCAAAAATCGGAAATGTTTTTGGCATAGTACTCATATGATGAATAAAAAGAATCAGAATTTTGTTTGGAATTTTTCAATTGGAATCAAATTATTTTCTCATCTTCCCATTACTAAATACAAGGGAAAGAGGTTGGTTGGTTCATACAATTTTAATTGCTATGGTAACTTTATATGATGGTTGGTTTAATTTTTGCCATTTTTTTTTGCTTTTTCTTTTTACTGCACTCTGGTGACATTAAATATAATATTTCAATTGCGTGGGATAGTTCCTTTTCATAATTACTAGGGTTGCATTGATTAATAACCCTTTTTTTCCTTTTAATCGGTTTTGATAATCAGCCAATTTTGCATTTTAATATTTTTGTTAGAATAAGGCTAGTAATAAAAAGTAATAGATTTTTGTTATATATTTATTATTTATTACATGACAAAATGAATTTAAAAAAAAAAAAATTTCAACTCAAATTATTCTGTTTGCTTATTCCTGTAAGTTATAATATAACCTATTAAAAATTTTTTTTTTATTCTTTTAAAGAGTTATTCCTTTTTTAAGCTTTTTTAAGTTTAATCTTTAAACATATAAAGAAATTAAAAATTTTATATCCAAACTTTAAAACCCTTAAATTGTAATGCAAAAACATGAGAATTTCACCATTTTCAAGGCATAGCCTATATCTTGCCGGCTGATTTAGTGCTGAAAATTCTTTCACTTTCAATGGAAGATGCTGGGGGCACTTTGATATTTCATAGCTATTTTGCTCAAATTAGGAAAAAGTTATTTTGAACTTCTGCACCACAAAAATTGGTCACTAAGTCCTCGTATAAAGGGTATAAATGTAAATATTTTTCTAATTCTTGATTGAAACGTTTGTTCGTTCATTTCGTTTTTTTACCTTTTTTCTTTCATTTTGAAAACATGTTCTTCACTCTTTCGTTTACCAGAAGCTAATTCATCAAATAAATTGGAAAAATTTAAGAGAGTCTCCTCCATCTAAATCATCTCTAGAAGTAGAAGCTTCAGAATTTAATTCTTCTTGAGATTTTGAATTGTCAACGTCTAAGCTATCAGCTGTCCATCTTTTTATTTCCTCTACCATATCCTCTTTTTGAAATTTCATTTTGGATCTTGGATCTAATAAAGATGACAAGCATAAAGGAACTTCTTCGGCATTGCTGAAAATCTTTTCTTTTATTGAATCTTTAGTCTTTCTATTGCTGCGTATAATGGCATTTAAAGGAAACTACTGCATCTTTGCTTTTGATAAGAAACAAATTCAGTCTCTATCTGTGGGGATTTATTTCCGAAGGATGATAGTGGTATTCCCATTTCCAATCTTTCCACAGTAATTCTGGTTGAATGGTATTGAAGAGGTAGACAGTTTTTTCATTTGAGGAGACCACTGATTTATGGGCTCAAAGTAGGGAATTTTATATCGTATGGACATATTTAATATAACTAACTTAAGTGAGAACTAAACTATTTTTACTCACATTCTACTAAAACATTATCAACACCGAGACAAACATGCAAACAGTTATTTAAAAGACCTATACTAAACTACAGCTACACACCTCCATCATGGTATTCTGCCACAATTCTCATTAACGTAGAAATACTATGAAATAAACAAAACTCAGCATCTCGAATCCAACAAGCAGAATCAAAAACTTAACAACAATTAACAACAATAATTAACAAATTAATAATATATACCACCTTTATTGCATGTAAACTATTTTGTATAATTTTATATTTATTTAATAACAATAGTTTGGTTATTCCCCGTTTTTTATTGTATTCTTTTTTTCATTAACCAGATTCTTGAGACATTGCACAATGCGGTCAAGATTACCTTGTTTGCTATTGACGAAGCTCATTGTGTTAGTCAATGGGGCCACGATTTCAG
>JABUQX010117779.1:0-7500 GCA_015478945.1 Trachelipus rathkii
GGTGGCATATATATATAAGAAAGAATGCAGGTATATAAGGCAGGTATAGAAGAGAAGAGAAGAAGAGATATATAGTATATATATATATACATATATATATATAGCATATATATATATATATATATATACATAGTTATGTCGAGTTGTTGCCACAACGGCTGATATAATTGTAAAAGCCAGGCGTACGGAAGGGGATCCAACCGTGCCACACCCCACCAACCTCTTTTCCCCAAACTTCCCGCCCCTTACGGAAGAGATTTTATGGGCAATCATACTTTTAAAATTAGTATTGAAATTCAAATATAGGAAGGTTGTGCTTGAGAACATCAATTTTTCTGTCTTTTCTTCAGAGAGTTTGTTTCTATTTTCATCATATATAAGCCCGGCACAGCAATACTCTCTCACTTGAACATAAGTTGGAGGATAGGACAGCCAAGTACTTCCTTGCAAGCTTACTCAAGCGTGGGTAAATATTTCGTTTAACTTTCCACCAAATGACAGGATCATCACTTGTATGTAGTCGTTTTTCTTGGTGATAGTTAGTAGTAGTAAAAACAAATCTATCTTTTGGCAATGGTTTTATCATCAATTCTGGACCGTAGAAATTCTTCCAGTGAATCTGTTACTGATTTCCTTGTAGAAGGTTCTGCAGATTTCGTTTTTTTTCCTTTAACGGTGGCGAATTAATATGTCGGTTCGGGATTGAAGCTAACCGGCAGCACAAAGTGACAATTTAACTTTTTCAGTATATAAAACTTGCCTTTATAACGGGATCTAAGTAAGCTGTAATAGTATGAAGGTCATTTACTTCCACAGAACCAAAGCGTTTTTCTAGCTCTAGTTTTATTACATCTTTCATTCTTTACAAAAGAATTCATTTTCATTTGAAGTTGGTCCAAAATGTTTCCTTAGCGTTGATATAACATCGGTATGAAGCTGTAGAGACACTGATTTTTTTTGGTAATTTCTTCAAATGGTTTCAATACCTTAATGTGATATGATGTCGCCTTTCTCCACATTAGTAAGAACGTTAACTTTGAATACGAACCGCGCTGCGCTGTGCTGTCTCTTGAGCAATGCCATTCTTTCTATCATATGAAGCGTACCTGTCCACGCATGGAACGTCTTTGATAACATTCAGAGGTGGAATATCAAACTGCTTTTGAATTGTTTTCACCTATTTCATTTTTATTTCATTTACTTTCACTTGAATTTCGCTCCATATTTTATTATAAAATTCTTTATGCGTCTCAAATAATAAATCTCTTGCAAGTACCATCATCCGGTAGGCGGAGTGGATCTTTTAATCGCGACGACGTCACCCGCAATCACCACATCATAAATTATATATATTAGCTAATATATACATATATATATTATTACATATACATGATATATAGATATTGTATATATATATATAAGCGATTTATACATGACATATTATGGCGATACATAAGGCATACATATTACACACGGGTCACATAGGGGGGTTATAAGTATCACGTCCCCAGGCTCCTGGAACTCACGAAATCTCTACCACCGACCTTTTAAGATCCACACACAAACGATGTACATATACATACAGGCATGTTGTTGAGATAGCGATATACATATTATTATTGGTTGGTTATTAACATAGATAGTAGTAATATAACAGCTGTGGATATTACACCCACACATCCACCTGTTTACGTGCATAGATGTATGTACATAAGAGAGAGAGAGAGAGAGGTGGTGAGAGAGCAGGTGGCATGAAAAAGTTTATTTTATCTTAGATGTTTTTGTGGCTGGAATGGGAGTGGCTGGCTCCTGGCCCTGGCCGCCACTTGCAACGCCGTTCATGTATACCCTCCATCCATGCATTCGTTGTTGCCCCAATCAGAGAATCGTAAGACGTTTGAAAAAAATTCTGAATTGTATGTATTTTAAACCAGGCATTAAGGCTTTAGATGCATAATAGTTTTATTTGTTTTTAAATTTAATAGGAATTATATGATTAGATATTTAAGATTGATAATAGGAAAAAAATTCCTGAAGAGATGAAATCGGCTTGTGTGCTTGAGAAGCCGAAAGAAGTAGTGAGGTGTGCGCCGTTATTATTATTATCTTATCGTGCAATGTTCTGAAAAGCACATTAGAACCCTTATACTCGTTGCCTAGATTGATAAAAGTTATTCACTGATGATTGAACAAACTACGAACCCATTTTGGTACTGGTAGTTTAAGTAATGTTGATGATAATTCATGTTGTTGAAGCCAATCTTGTTATTGATATTAAATTTAGTAGTGTTGCTACTTTGGGATATAGTACAAAGAAAAGAAAATGTCCCGTGGGATATTGGAAATTGCATATACTGAATCAATATTAAAGATTAAAATTTGACTTATTTTTACCATAACCACAAACACCACTATGTACAATTTTAAAAGATGCTAAAGAGGAAAACACTCCTTTCCTTTAAATTTTAAAGCCAGCGTATTCTAAAATATTGAAAGGTTCGTTTTTGTAGATTGTGTGTTTTATTTAGACATTCTATCAAAAGAGACATATTTGGCTCCCTTTATTGTAAAACCATTTAGAAAATTGAGGTAAAGTCATGCATTCATAAAAGCAAAAGTCCGCAAATTTAGAATGGTACAAAAGATACCATATACGGTTCAATACTGATAGATTGTAGCAGCGTGCGGAATTTAAAACGAATAATATAAAATAAGCGTATTGTCAGTGTAACTGAGCAACTGCATGCCGAGCCCTTATTTATTAAAAAAATAGGCAAAGTGCCCTGGCACCCTCTACTTTTACTGACATTTGTTGCAATTTATGATGTCGCTACATAATGCAGATGCCGTCAATTTTTCTCAAATTTGCTCAATTTCAGAGTGAAAGCTGGAGATGTTGTTCTTGTGGAACATTTGAAAACAAGTAAAAGCCAAATACACATCACATATGATTCAGAATGAACTTATATTTGTCAGGAAGCTGATATGTAACTGCACCGAACAAAGGTAAAATCGTAAATATTTTCAGCGTATTTGCGCAGACATATCCGCAAACAGAACAGCTATCGATTGGTGTTCGCCTACTGGATAGCGCATCCTAATGGCCGTGACTTTGGGGCTTTTGGCCTTCTGAAAATCTGCTGGAGATACAGAGTTATATTGTTTCCGGCTACATTTATATTTTTACACTTAAATATGAGTGTTTGCTGAATTTGGTTTACGGTTGCTCCACCATGATCAAAAAGAAAAATGGAGTTCGGTAGGGTTAATAAGTAAGAGATCATACCATGCAAGCCAATTTTTTCATTGTTGTTCTATCGTTTCAATTCTAATACTACATTCAAATATTAATTCCAGAATTTCATTGCCGGGAATAGTAAAATACTTATAAAATTTTTTCCGTGAAAATGTCTCGCAGAATTTGATGGCTAATATACTATTGTTATGCAAAACACGATGGTCTGTGGCACAAATCAAATTAATCTTCCTCTATTTAAAACCAAACTTGCGCCCAGTTCCGAGGAATTTCCGGTGTTGGGGCAAGGGTCAGGGTGTATTTTACTTTCCATTTATTTTAATTTTCCTTTCTTTACGTAATTTTTTATTTTATTTATTTATTTATTTTTTTTTTTTTTTTGTCTCCTTTTGGAGTGGTGATGTTCAGAGGTGGTATCAGCGGTTTAAGAAATTACTTGAGCCAATAAAATTTTCATCTTTTAAAATCTCATCTGATCTTAGATAACGCAGCCACAATAAAATGCAGCATGTCATGCCATCGCGGAAGTCCCGGTCTTCTCCCGAGCTATCCTGACGAAACATAGTTCGCCTGAGCCCATAGGAAATATTCATCAAATGAAGCGGTAATAAATTCGGAGATTTTATAGTTCTCAGAAAAAAAAAAACTCTTTTAAATATTTTAAAACCCGATGGAAATGAAAATAATGCAAAATCTCTTTTGTGAAATTCGGTAACGGCATCCTTTGCCAAGATTTTTCATCTGGGCGCAGTATCCGCGAATTCGCCTCTCAGTGCTCTGTACGAGGATTAAGTATAGAGTCGCTGTAACTTATACTTTATCTTGATTTTCTCATTTCATCCCTGAGTCAAATTTTCGGAACATAATATAACATCGACCTTTCCTTGCATTTTGCACCCAGTTGAACAAGAAGAAAATTAATCAAATCCGAATATTTAAAAAAATTGAACTCTTATAACCGAATATAATATTGACAACCTAATTGGTGGAGCAGAATCTTGGTTTAATTTGGAAGGAATCAGATAGGAACAAATAGATGAGAAAATGAGCTACAGCACATTACTACAAAACAGTACATTTTTCCCAACAGTTTCACAAGTTATCAAAGTACTTTCCACACTTCCAACAACTACTTGTGCAATTGAAAGGTCGTTTTAAGTACCCACACATGTTAAAACGGCTAAAGGTCAAACTGGCTCTTTTAACGAAAGATTGTGGCTATGTTAATTCAGGTAATTATGGGGGAAAGTCTGTTTCACGTCAAAAAAACATCACTTGGGATAGTATATATTATAACTGATTTTAAGAAAAGATAAAAAGATAAAAAACTCTTATTTTCATGCTAAAAAAGGAAACACTTTTCACAAAGACTCTTACCAAAATTACTGCACAAAATAAAGTAAAAGCTCACTGTAATTATAAGATAATATATATATATATATATATAGAGAGGCAGCAGGCATATATAGCAGCATATATAGGTATATGGCAGGCATAATTCTTTGGTCTCCTTAAATTTTGTTATAATCTTGGTGCTTTTTCCATAGTAGTGATATATATATATATATATATATACACACACACACATACACACACACACACACTATAATATTATTATATATACATATATATATATAGGGTGAGAGACATGAAAGAGGAGAAGGAGAGGCAGGAGGAGAGACACTGGAGCAGGAGAAAGAGATATATGAGAGGAAAGAGAAGGAGAAAGATGGTGAGGTATAGATAGCTGGAGGAGGAAAGAGAAGAAAGAAGAGAGAGAGAGAGAAAGGAGAGAGAGGAAAGAGAGAGGAAGAACTTAAATGGAAAATATGGAATGGGAACTGAAACAATGGAGTTAGTGGAACAGCCGAAAGGAATGGAATGGAAAGGAGAGCTACTTCCGCTAGTGCACTGCTAGCCAGGGGAATTTAGCTTGGTCACTTCCTCAATTGGCCTCAGTACTTCCGATTAGAAATGACTCTCTGGTAAAAAAAATTTCAATTTGTTTTAAGAATTACCCTCGAAGAGCCACCGATTTTTTGCAGTGAAATCTCTTTCTAATGCCCTGATGATTTTGGAGGTAATTTGTTGAAATCTTAAGCTTCTGCCAGATAAATGCTCGTTTCTGAAAATGGATGGATGAATTTATCACCTGGAATCCTCTTTTCGTGGTCAAGGCTGTCAGGCTGGAGGGAGCGTGGCAATTTTTTCTGAAGCCTTTGGCCTGCTCCGCTTCCCGCTCCAGCATTTAAATACCCACCTGACTCCGGCTCCTCCGGCCCTGCCATTTAAAACTGCCAGGCCCTCGACCCGGCCCGGCTCCGGCCTACATTTTAAAATATTGAGCCTGACTGCCTCCGGCTCCCAGCCTGGGTGCCCTGTTCGGCTCGACTCGGTTCGGCTCCTCGGCTCCGCTCCGTCTGGCTACGACCCCTAGCCATACTCCTCCCTTGGCTGGGTCGCATGTTCCGTCAATTTTACGTACCAGGTATGGGATGAAATGAATGTTTGTTAATGACATCTTTATTAACTTAGAATTTAAAACTTGAAAATATTTTATAGAAAAATTGCCTAAAAAATCAAAATAATCATTCAATTTCTTCCTAAATTTTAATATAATTCCTCTTTGAAATATGAACTGCCTGTACAGTTGCGTAATATAATTTTATTATTTTTTTCTAAAAAGCATAAAGTGCCCCATATTTAGATTCAACCTGAAAAGCTTTCTAAAAGGTTCTCGTTGAATCCCATGAGCCTGAAATATAAGCAACATAATTTTTTATTCTAAAACATTTATATATATAGGCAGGTAGAGAAATAGTGAAAGAGAAGAGTTATATATATACAGGAAGAAAAAGAGACAGAGAGAAAGAGAAGAAGGCAAGCAGGAGGTGGAGAAAGAAAGAGAAAGAGGAGCAGGAAGGACGAAGGAATGGAAAGGAGATGGAAGGAAGATGGAAATAGATAATGGAAATAACTTATAGTCCACTTATGGAATGGACACATGGAATTACAAATCGTGCGTACAATGGCAAACAAAGAATGTCTTGGAAACCCCGCTTACCAACGGTTGCCAGGGCGGCCCCAAAGCGAAACTGGAATCTGCCAGACTGCGAGTTTTCCCTCATCCGTTACCCGTACGTTGGTGGCCCGCATCCGCCCTGTTTGGGAGTGGCCCGTTTCATATCTGGGGTTTGTTTCACCCGGCTTTTGATAGGGTCGAGTCAACACAAGCATGGTAAACTGTTCTGTACCTTCCAGTTCACTTGACTCTCTATCTTTTGCGGCGTGATGTTGGTGTTTATTTTTTTTCAAAATGCAGCGGCAGGTGCTCGAGGGAACTTTATCACTCGCGTACCACCAGCCTTTGATGACGCCTGTAGCACAAGGTGTGTTGTGTCAGCATGAGTTTTGTGTTGATATTCGTAACTCCAGGCTGTTCGTTGCGGTCGCTGTGGTGTTTCCTTTCCTGCCACCTCTGTTCTGTGGTAATTCTCTTCCATCTTCTGTGTTTCCGCTGAATTTAATCTTCACTTTAAGTTTTCCGGCAGTTCAATGCTCATCTGCGTATTTTACGTTAGTTGATGAATATCTGATGTGTCCAACACCCTCCTTAGTCATATGCTCAGTCATAAGCTAAAGAAAACTGTAAAACAGGGATAAATAACATTATACAACATATATACCCTATGTAACTACAATATTATATAAAAAAAAAAAAAAAATAACAACAATAGCACGTAACAAAAAAGCCCAATTCAACCTCAAGTATTTCTAATTTAATTTTGCCAAATTATTGAGGGTATTTTAATGACTTATATATTACAAATACTATACACCTGTACCGAAAGAGATGAGCACCTTTTATTTGTTCGGAATTGAATACCACACAAAATAGGTGAGTGTTATCCCAACAAACAGAATCGGAAGTATCTCTATTAGCATGTGCCAACGCTTAATTCTTAGGTCCCAACTGCAACTGTAAAACCATTTTTTCGAGGCGATCTGCCGCAGCTGGCAAAACTCCTCAGGAGCCTTAGTTAATTTATTTTCCTCTAGTTACAAACCATTGAACCACAGCAGAGAAAGTATATATATATGAGAGAGAGAGAGAGAGAGAGGAGAGGCAGGAGACATGTTGAGATATATATATAAAGGGTATGGCAGCATATGGCACATAAAGTATACATACATATGAGCATATATGATCATATATATATATATATATAAGTTTTACACCGGAT